>CM034362.1:19597786-19685925 GCA_019925275.1 Mytilus edulis
ACTGCACCATCCAAATACTTAACGTGTATGAATGAAAATTGCATATACGTATGTCATGATGGATGCATTTAAAAGTGAATACAATTGAATGACGACAACATAACTTGACCCATGTGTAGCGCAACACGGACAAATATTGACTGCTGAAAATGTCGTTGTGAAGTTCTCGATTATTGATTCTGGCGCAATATTTACAATTCAAACCATATGGGATAGAAGTTAACCTCTTTGGTGTATGAAGTCACTATGGAGAACGAGTAGCTCCACAAAGATAAAATTAGCTGTACGTAAATTTTACAGAATCAATCATTCTAGTAGTTACCACATTACCGATTCTGGCGCAATATTTACAATACAAACCCTATGGGATAGAAGTTAACCTCTTTGGTGTAAGAAGCCACTAGCAGAACGAGTTGTAGCAGTTACCAAATTACCGATTCTGGCGCAATATTAACAATACAAACCCTATGGGATAGAAGTTAGCCTCTTTGGTGTATGAAGTCACTATGGAAAACGAGTTGCTCCACAAAGATAAAATTAGCAGATTAAATTAGCTGTACGTATTCTGGCGCAACATTTACAATACAAATCCTATGGGATAGAAGTTAACCTCTTTGGTGTATGAAGTCACTATGGAGAACGAGTTGCTCCACAAAGATAAAATTAGCTGTACGTAAATTTCACAGAATCAATCATTCTAGTAGTTACCAAATAACCGATTCTGGCGCAATATTTACAATGCAAACCCTATGGGATAGAAGTTTACCTCCTTGGTGTATGAAGTCACTATGCGTTGTGATTCTTGTGCAATATTTAGTTACCAAATTATCAAAAGAATAATATTAGTTTCAAAATGATTTTGAAGAGAAATCAAAATATTAAAACAAACATAAAACTCAGATTTGAAGAAATAACCAAAGCAATTAAAACATAAATATGGATAACGAGTCAACCGAATCAATGTGTATGTCTTGCCGTTTTGGTACATGTTCTGACATGATAAAGAATACTGAGTGTCCTATCTGTCTAGAATCCATTCACGAAACAATGAGGCGGGTGACAGTTAACCAAACACAGGATATCACCAGAAATATAAATTGCTGTCATGGTGTGCATTCAGCCTGTTTGAGGAACGGGCGGAAGAGACTTAGTGTGTGCCCATACTGTAGATCGGAATGGATGAGTGTCGATGAAGTTTAAAACCCGGCCAGCTAGTTTCCTGTATTTACAAGTTTCCTTGACGTGTTTACGACATCTACAACTACTACGTTAACTAGTTCATTTTATCATTTCTCAGTCTTTACACCCGAACGGACGTGATGGATCACCTCCTGGTGACAAACTCAATATCGCTACGTAAAAACCGAACTTGCCACTGTTCTCATCTTGACACCAACAGGATTTTAATGCTCACCACATGCGTTAGGACATATAGCGGACCGTGTGAGGGCATAACTGCAAGTCAATGTCGTTAAAATCCACTAAGTAGTACATGTAGCTAACTTGTTACTTAATTGAATAAAAATATTTGTATTTACTTTTCAGTGTTTTTCTTTGTTTAGAGCCATCGTTGGTCAACACGATGACGACAACATTGAGAAAGATATCAATGGGTACTTAATATTTGTATAGGGTTGAAAAGTCTATGCCTAGAGATAAAACATGATTGATTTTGTGAAATTAACTTACAATTAATCTATCTTTATTTTGGACTTTCCTTTTTAAATTTTACTCGGAGTTCGTGTTTTTGTGTTTTTACTTTTTATGGGGCAAATCGTTCGCCATAATGACTTTATCAACCTAGGAGGTTATTTTTACTCCAATAGGGTTTGAATTGTAAATAAAGCGCCAGAATCGGTAATTTGGTAACTACTTCTATTAACTTACAGCTAATTTTATCTTTGTGGAGCAACTCGTACGCCATAGTGACTTCATACACCGAGCAGGTTAACTTCTATCCCATATGGTTTGCATTGTAAACATTGTGATCTGGAACCAAATCCTACTGCTGCTGTGTATTATCTAATACACCATGCCATGCCGTACTGCACCATCCAAATACTTAACGTGTATGAATGAAAATTGCATATACGTATGTCATGATGGATGCATTTAAAAGTGAATACAATTGAATGACGACAACATAACTTGACCCATGTGTAGCGCAACACGGACAAATATTGACTGCTGAAAATGTCGTTGTGAAGTTCTCGATTATTGATTCTGGCGCAATATTTACAATTCAAACCATATGGGATAGAAGTTAACCTCTTTGGTGTATGAAGTCACTATGGAGAACGAGTTGCTCCACAAAGATAAAATTAGCTGTACGTAAATTTTACAGAATCAATCATTCTAGTAGTTACCACATTACCGATTCTGGCGCAATATTTACAATACAAACCCTATGGGATAGAAGTTAACCTCTTTGGTGTAAGAAGCCACTAGCAGAACGAGTTGTAGCAGTTACCAAATTACCGATTCTGGCGCAATATTAACAATACAAACCCTATGGAATAGAAGTTAGCCTGTTTGGTGTATGAAGTCACTATGGAAAACGAGTTGCTCCACAAAGATAAAATTAGCAGATTAAATTAGCTGTACGTATTCTGGCGCAACATTTACAATACAAATCCTATGGGATAGAAGTTAACCTCTTTGGTGTATGAAGTCACTATGGAGAACGAGTTGCTCCACAAAGATAAAATTAGCTGTACGTAAATTTTACAGAATCAATCATTCTAGTAGTAGTTACCAAATTACCGATTCTGGCGCAATATTTACAATACAAACCCTATGGGATAGAAGTTAACCTCTTTGGTGTAAGAAGCCACTATGGAGAACGAGTTGTAGCAGTTACCAAATTACCGATTCTGGCGCAATATTAACAATACAAACCCTATGGGATAGAAGTTAGCCTCTTTGGTGTATGAATTCACTATGGAAACGAGTTGCTTTACAAAGATAAAATTAGCAGATTAAATGACTGTACGTATTCTGGCACAACATTTACAATACAAACCCTATGGGATAGAAGTTAACCTCTTTGGTGTATGAAGTCACTATGGAGAACGAGTTGCTCCACAAAGATAAAATTAGCTGTACGTAAATTTCACAGAATCAATCATTCTAGTAGTTACCAAATTACCGATTCTGGCGCAATATTTACAATGCAAACGCTATGGGATAGAAGTTAACCTCCTTGGTGTATGAAGTCACTATGCGTTGTGATTCTTGTGCAATATTTAGTTACCAAATTATCAAAAGAATAATATTAGTTTCAAAATGATTTTGAAGAGAAATCAAAATATTAAAACAAACATAAAACTCAGATTTGAAGAAATAACCAAAGCAATTAAAACATAAATATGGATAACGAGTCAACCGAATCAATGTGTATGTCTTGCCGTTTTGGTACATGTTCTGACATGATAAAGAATACTGAGTGTCCTATCTGTCTAGAATCCATTCACGAAACAATGAGGCGGGTGACAGTTAACCAAACACAGGATATCACCAGAAATATAAATTGCTGTCATGGTGTGCATTCAGCCTGTTTGAGGAACGGGCGGAAGAGACTTAGTGTGTGCCCATACTGTAGATCGGAATGGATGAGTGTCGATGAAGTTTAAAACCCGGCCAGCTAGTTTCCTGTATTTACAAGTTTCCTTGACGTGTTTACGACATCTACAACTACTACGTTAACTAGTTCATTTTATCATTTCTCAGTCTTTACACCCGAACGGACGTGATGGATCAACTCCTGGTGACAAACTCAATATCGCTACGTAAAAACCGAACTTGCCACTGTTCTCATCTTGACACCAACAGGATTTTAATGCTCACCACATGCGTTAGGACATATAGCGGACCGTGTGAGGGCATAACTGCAAGTCAATGTCGTTAAAATCCACTAAGTAGTACATGTAGCTAACTTGTTACTTAATTGAATAAAAATATTTGTATTTACTTTTCAGTGTTTTTCTTTGTTTAGAGCCATCGTTGGTCAACACGATGACGACAACATTGAGAAAGATATCAATGGGTACTTAATATTTGTATAGGGTTGAAAAGTCTATGCCTAGAGGTAAAACATGATTGATTTTGTGAAATTAACTTACAATTAATCTATCTTTATTTTGGACTTTCCTTTTTAAATTTTACTCGGAGTTCGTGTTTTTGTGTTTTTACTTTTTATGGGGCAAATCGTTCGCCATAATGACTTTATCAACCTAGGAGGTTATTTTTACTCCAATAGGGTTTGAATTGTAAATAAAGCGCCAGAATCGGTAATTTGGTAACTACTTCTATTAACTTACAGCTAATTTTATCTTTGTGGAGCAACTCGTACGCCATAGTGACTTCATACACCGAGCAGGTTAACTTCTATCCCATATGGTTTGCATTGTAAACATTGTGATCTGGAACCAAATCCTACTGCTGCTGTGTATTATCTAATACACCATGCCATGCCGTACTGCACCATCCAAATACTTAACGTGTATGAATGAAAATTGCATATACGTATGTCATGATGGATGCATTTAAAAGTGAATACAATTGAATGACGACAACATAACTTGACCCATGTGTAGCGCAACACGGACAAATATTGACTGCTGAAAATGTCGTTGGGAAGTTCTCGATTATTGATTCTGGCGCAATATTTACAATTCAAACCATATGGGATAGAAGTTAACCTCTTTGGTGTATGAAGTCACTATGGAGAACGAGTTGCTCCACAAAGATAAAATTAGCTGTACGTAAATTTTACAGAATCAATCATTCTAGTAGTTACCACATTACCGATTCTGGCGCAATATTTACAATACAAACCCTATGGGATAGAAGTTAACCTCTTTGGTGTAAGAAGCCACTAGCAGAACGAGTTGTAGCAGTTACCAAATTACCGATTCTGGCGCAATATTAACAATACAAACCCTATGGAATAGAAGGTAGCCTGTTTGGTGTATGAAGTCACTATGGAAAACGAGTTGCTCCACAAAGATAAAATTAGCAGATTAAATTAGCTGTACGTATTCTGGCGCAACATTTACAATACAAATCCTATGGGATAGAAGTTAACCTCTTTGGTGTATGAAGTCACTATGGAGAACGAGTTGCTCCACAAAGATAAAATTAGCTGTACATAAATTTCACAGAATCAATCATTCTAGTAGTTACCAAATAACCGATTCTGGCGCAATATTTACAATGCAAACCCTATGGGATAGAAGTTTACCTCCTTGGTGTATGAAGTCACTATGCGTTGTGATTCTTGTGCAATATTTAGTTACCAAATTATCAAAAGAATAATATTAGTTTCAAAATGATTTTGAAGAGAAATCAAAATATTAAAACAAACATAAAACTCAGATTTGAAGAAATAACCAAAGCAATTAAAACATAAATATGGATAACGAGTCAACCGAATCAATGTGTATGTCTTGCCGTTTTGGTACATGTTCTGACATGATAAAGAATACTGAGTGTCCTATCTGTCTAGAATCCATTCACGAAACAATGAGGCGGGTGACAGTTAACCAAACACAGGATATCACCAGAAATATAAATTGCTGTCATGGTGTGCATTCAGCCTGTTTGAGGAACGGGCGGAAGAGACTTAGTGTGTGCCCATACTGTAGATCAAAATGGATGAGCGTCGATGAAGTTTAAAACCCGGCCAGCTAATTTCCTGTATATACAAGTTTCCTTGACGTGTTTACGACATCTTAAACTACTACGTCAACTGGTTCATTCCATCATTTCTTTACAGCCGAACGGACGTGATGGGTCACCTCCTGGTGACGAACTCAATATATCTACGTTAAAACCGAACTTGCCACTGTTTTCATCTTGACACCAACAGGATTTTAATGCTCACCACATTGGTTAGGACATAGAGCGGACCGTATGAAGGCATAACTGCCAGTCAATGTCGTTAACATCCACGAAGTAGTACATGTAGCTAACTTGTTACTTAATTGAATAAAGATATTTGTATTTACTGTTCAGTGTTTTTCTCTGTTTTAAGCCATCGTTGGTCAATACGATAACAACAACATTGAAAAAGATATCAATGGGTACTAAATATTAGTATAGGGATGAAAAGTCTATGGCTACATATAAACCATGATTGATTCAATGAAAGTAACTTGCAAGCAAATCTATCTTTATGGGGCAAATCGTTCGCCATAATGACTTTATTAAACTAGGAGGTTATCTTCACTCCAATATGGTTTGCATTGTAAATATCGCTCCAGAATCGGTAATCTTGTAACTACTACACATTAACTTGTTGCTGTTGTACTTTTATCCGCTTTTGTTTCTTAACCTACGTGTGTCTGAGCGTTTTCTCCGGTTAAAAGTAGACCTACTGCAGTCTGGATCTACCAAGAAGTGGTGATAGATCTCTTGTCAATTTAGTGCTGACGGGAAGCTTTTGTGGCGATTCTCTCAAGAATATGGTTGACAAAACTTTTTCCGATAGACTTGCACTTGAGAACACATCGGTGTTCGTACTTTTTGTATTATTAGAGTCATCCCAAATGGTAACAGTACAGATTGCTATTTGGTAGCAGTCAGTTTGAATTTGCAGACGAAGGTGGATCGCATTTGGTATGAAGAGTATATACCACATGGATAACGAATCAACCGAATCAATGTGTATGTCTTGCCCTTCTGGTACAAAGTCATGTACTAATATGATATAAAATACTGAGTGCCTTATTTGTCTAGAAATCATTCACGAAACAAAAAGGCGGGCGACAGTTAACCAAACACAGGATATCACCATCAATATATATTGCTGTCACGTTGTGCATTCAGCCTGTTTGAGGAACTGGCGAAAGAAACTCGACCAAATAAAGTATGACATGTTGGCCAGATGTCAACCACAAATCATAATTTTCTCCCACATTCCAGAACAATCTGATGAAATCTTGAAATAATTCTTTCATTATGAACTCTGAAAGGTTTTTTCTTCATTTTTACTGAATTTGGAAATGTTCAGGTCTTTGACAAGTTAATGAAATAACATTGAGGTCGAAAAGATAGAAAAATATTCAAAAAAATTGTTTTAGAATATTACAAAAAAAAAAGGCAAAGCTTAGTAACATGCATGAACTGCAAACATTTAAATGTAAAACAAAATATAACGTTACTTGTGGTAGCAAGTGTCACCTAGTGCGAGAGTACAAAAATAGGATTCAGATGTACAGTTCAACAAATATTAAATTTCAAATGTTCGCTTGTTCATTTTATCCAAGTTATAGTAAAAATAACAAATTTTAACACTATAAAATAAAGATTTCGATAAATATTTGTTTAAATTTAACCCATTTGATTCAATAACATGTGTTGTCAACTGGACCGTATGCGTATACTCATACAGTCCGACCGTACTCGTATGCTCGTACCGTACGGGTAAACGTATACGGTCCGGACCGCACGCGTACGGTCCAAATACTCATATGGTCTGGAACATTACAACAACAACAAAAAATTAAGAATAGATGCATAGACGTTCAAATCACTGTCATTGAAATACCCTTTTTACAAGCGTTGGTAGTATACTTGTAACTATTATGGAGACTTGCGAGCATAACTACCGTTTTCGTCTTTCATAACGGGGCCAGCATTCAAGTCAACGACTAAAATGCTACGGAGAAGCTACTATGTCGCTACGTATCTGCTACGATATTGAACTCAACGCTGAACAATCTGATGAAATCTTGAAATATTGTTTTCATTATGAACATTGAAACGGTTTCCTTCATTTTTACTGGTATTGTAAAATGTTCAGGTCTTCGAAAAAATAATGAAATAATATTTAGGTCGAAAAATAGGAAAATTATTCAAAAAACTAAAACAAACCAATAAAGTTGAAATTTGAAGAAATTTATTTTGCTGTGAAATAAGGATTAGATGTATAAATTACAGCAACAACAAAAAATTAAGAAAAGATGCATAGACGTTTGAATCGCTGTCATTAAAGTACCCTTTTCACAAGCGTTGGTAGTATACTTGTAACTATTGTGGAGACTTGCGAGCATAACTACCGCTCTCGTCTTTCACAACGGGGCCAGCCTTCAAGTCAACGACTAAAACGCTACGGAGAAGCTACTATGTGACATCCATATAAGACAGTATTCTCCCTTAATCTCATATAGTCGAGAAGAGTCACACAGTCACCATAGCAGCCGATGCTTTAAAACCTAATGCTGCATTTTGTAATTTATTTAACAAGTTTTGAAATTAATCTGCTTTAATAAATGAAAATTATGCAAACGTTTACTTTTTCGTGTATGAAGAAGAAAATAAATTATTCCCCCTTTAGATTTGCATTATGTCCTAATCACTGTCATTAAAGTGCCCTTTTTACAAGCATTGATAGTATACTTGTAACTATTGTGGAGACTAGCGAGCATAACTACCGCTCTCGTCTTTCACAACGGAGCCACTCTTCAAGTCAACGAATAAAACGCTACGGAGAAGCTACTATGTGACATCCATATAAGACAGTATTCTCCCTTAATCTCATATAGTCGAGAAGAGTCACACAGTCACCATAGCAGCCGATGCTTCAAAACCTAATGCTGCATTTTGTAATTTATTTAACAAGTTTTGAAATTAATCTGCTTAAATAAATGAAAATTATGCTAACGTTTACTTTTTCGTGTATGAAGAAGAAAATAAATTATTCCCCCTTTAGATTTGCATTACGTCCTAATCACTGTCATTAAAGTGCCCTTTTTACAAGCGTTGATAGTATACTTGTAACTATTGTGGAGACTAGCGAGCATAACTACCGCTCTCGTCTTTCACAACGGAGCCACTCTTCAATGCAATAATTAAAACGTTACGGAGGCACTACATATCATCTAAGACCTACCTTGATGACACCTTGTTGAGCACGATAAAGTTCTGCAAACCAGGTTTTCATCCGGCATACAAAATACTAATCCGTGTTGACATCATTCCATCCATGTTAACATAGGTTGATACTATGTATGGTTCTAAGATCCATGTTGCCATGATGATCTGCATTGCAAGCATGAGGTACTGCTATGTCATTAAATGATAACTGCGAGACATTTAAATACATACATCCGTGCTTCCATCATACACATCAGTAATTCCTATGGTTTGTTAAATCTAAGGTTTCTGACATTATCTGACACTGTTTCTTTCCATGATATGTTACTGTGTCTATGCTTCAATCCAGAATGGTGAAAATCGTTAGAATTCAAAAGTTATATACTAGTAAGTCACATGGGTTTTACGACCAATCAAACCAATCAAAGTATGACACGTTGGCCAGATGTGAACCACAAATCATAAATTATTCCAACAATGCAGGCTTGCGTTCAATACCGTAGCGGCTACATGTACGTAGTACTACGTAGATTTTGACTATAGAACGTGTAGCTATATACTAGTTGTCACATAGATAGTGATAGCAGCTACGTTGTCGCTACGTAGCTGCTACGATATTGAACTCAATAAGTATGGACACAACATTTAAACTTGATACAGCTCTGAATTTGGATTGTGATTAAATAGTTGACACAACACAGGTTACTGACACAGAATGAATGAGAACTTAAACATAAAAACTTAAAATTTTTAAATTGGTCCAATATCCAAAATCTAAATACATGGTTCGGCTCAGCATATCATAGAACCACAAGAATTCAATTTTTAATGAAATCAAATAATGTTCAATTTTAGACCCTTTATACCTCAATGTGGACCAATTTGATAACCGGGCCCAAATATTCAAAATGTAAAAACATGGTTAGATTCAGCATATTGAAGAACCCAATATATTCAATTTTTGTTAAAATCAAACAAAGTTTAATTATGGACCCCGATTTGGACCAACTTGAAAACTGGGCTCATAATCAAAAATCTAAGTACATGTTTAGATTCAGCATATCAAAGAACCCCATGTATTAAATTTTTGTTATAATCAAACTAAATTTAATGTTGTACCCTTTAGACCTTAATGTAGACCAATTTGAAAACAGGACCAAAAATTAAGAATCTAAATACACGGTTAGATTTGGCATATTAAAAAATTCCAATAATTAATTTGTTCATGAAATAAAACAAAGTTTAATGATGGACCCTTTTGGCCCCTTATTCCTAAACTGTTGAGGCCAAAACTCACAAAATCAATTCCTAACTTCCTTTGTGGTCATAAACCTTATGTTAAAATTTCATAGATTTCTATTTTATTATACTAAATTTATTCTACAAAAAAAAAGAAATATGTTTATTTGGGACCTTTGATGGCCCCCAATCCCTAAACTGTTGGGACCAAAACTCCCAAAGTCAATCCCAACCTTCCTTTTGTGGTCATTAACCTTATGTTAAAATTTCATAGATTTCTATTTAATTTAATTAAAGTTATAGTGCGAAAACCAAATGTCTTCGGACGACGACAACAACGAAGACGACGACGCCAACGTCATCCCAATTTACGACCAAAATAAATTTCAATTTTTGCGGTCGTATGGAAATGAAAATTATGCTAACGTTTACTTTTTCACATATGAAGACAAAAATGAATTATTCCCCCTTTAAATTTGCAATAACGTCCCAATCACTGTCATTAAAGTGCCCTTATTACAAGCTTTGGTAGCATGCTTGCAACTATTGTGGAGAATAGCGAGCACAACTACCTATCTCGTCTTTTACATTGGAGCCAATTTGTGCATGCATTGATTTAAACGCTACGGAAAAGTTTTTATGTGATATCCATTTAACACATTGCTTTTTTTCTTATATATGTACTCGAGAGGAGTCACACAGTCAATCCCAGTTAGCAGCCGTTGTTATTAATTATGAAATTATCTTTTTCTTTATTGTAAATATTATTTTTACTTCTACATTACAAAGATTTTTTTTAAATTCCTATTATTCTATACTTACCACTTAAAACAATTGCAATATTCAAATACACTGAATCACTTAATCCACACTGTTTAGTAGTCGATTTCACAATAAAACTCTGGTCGATTTTTTTCATTTTATAGGTATATACGATGAAGCTAATTTATGAGGGGGAGTTAAGAAGACGTCGTAATTAATAGGAATGAAATAAAGTAAAACATGTCATGAAAACAATTTGTAATCAATTCTTCATTAAATGTGTTGTCATATTTCGTTTTGTAAATTATTTGATATAATTTATGCCGTCTTCATATATCTTTAACCCCTTCGCCATGGAATCGTCCATTTATTACAATCAGTTGTGAAATGTCGCCAAATTGAATGGTAAAACAATCAAGAATTACACGCGACAATATGGTCTATTAATATTGATTAATTATATATATATTATAATTTCATATAAAAATAATTTGTTTATCTATGGTTTCAGTATTCAGTATTTGTTTGGAATTTTTATCATGATAAACAACGGTAAGAAAGGGTTTTTTTTCTATCTGAAACACTTGATAAATCACTTTAATTCACACTTTTAAAATATTTATCAGTATGTACATGAACATTTTGATACGCTGGTTTTATATAGTCTAAGATCGAATAAAATATGTTCAATCTGATAGGTTATACTTTTGTAATTTAACTTTCTAGAATCATCTGTGACCTAATTTTCTGTCGATCGATACACACAAGTGTGTATTAGTTGTTTGTTTACTTCGATTAGTCATTGAAATGACTGAGTTCGATATTTAAAGATTGGGTTTCTTTTATTCGATTTTTACTTTCATTTATTTCTAGTCATATATATCCATATATTGTGTTGAACTATGTGAATAGGGGTATTTCGGAAACATGAAATAATCTATTGCATCTTTAAAATGTGACTCAACAAAAACAAAAAATAGCGACGTCTATCACGTGTTTGATACACTATTGGTTGACCCGGTTACACAATTTTCAATTTATAAACTTGTAAGCATGTTTTCGAAAAATGAATAAGTGATGATAGCTCTCTAGTTAAAATGAGCGAGAAAAATATACAAAAATATAAAATAAGACGGATCAACCGAACCAATGTGCATATCTTGCGCTACTGGTGCATACACTGAAACGATATAAAATACGGATCGAGTGTCCTATCGGTCTAAACACTATTCACGATAAAAATAGCCAACAGTTAACAACAAAAAGAATCTCCATAAATAGAAATTGTTGTGGGTTGGTGGTCTATTGATTAAAACCTATGACTGAACTCAATCTAGTAGAATATTAAAAAACAGTACATCTCTCACTATTTTTATCTTTTAAATCAGAGGAAAGAACATTTCGAGTTAGAAAAATATTGTATTTCAGACAATCATGTTACTAAAGTAACAAATACATGAAATAACAATGCAAAAATAAAAATGTATAAATTATAACATGTATAAACTGAACTAGCTGATATGACACATACCTTAACTTGTGTTGCATTGCTGTTGATATTGTTTTAACTGACCACATGTAACTGTCTGTTTGTTACAGCGGATACTGTCTGGTGAATATCTTATTGTACATATTTGAATAATGTCATATCAAGAGAAATAATCTATAATATATGCCATGGCTACACGACTGAAGGTCCCTGGATCGATCTCGGTTGGGAGCATTGACAATTTGGACATTAGAAAGGTGATTTAAACTCTCTTACACTGCCTTTGTCTATATTTCTTTTTGTTTTCTTTGTTGACATATGTGTGTTTTATAGGTATTAAAATAATTACACAACGTGAACTGATGTACCCCTATTTTTGACATTTTAATTTAATATGTCTGTTTGTTTTTTCACATATCGTAGTCAAAATAATGAAAATGTATACGAAATTGTCTATACCACTGTTTCTTTCCATGATATGTTACTGTGTGTATGCCTCAATTTAGAATGGTGAAAATCATTAGGATTCAAACGTTATATAAATCACATGGTTTTTACGACCAATCAAAGTATGACACGTTGGCCAAATGTCAACCACAAATCATAATTTTCTATCACACTCCAGAACAATCTGATGAAATCTTGAAATATTGTTTTCATTATGAACATTGAAACGTGTTTCTTCATTTTTACTGGAAATGTAAAATTTTCAGATTTTTGAAAAATAAACATGATAAATGAATGAATATTTAGGTAAAAAAAATAGGAAAATTATATAAAAACCTAAAAAAAAAAAAATGATAATTTGATCTCATTTCCTATTATTCTATACTTAACACTTAACAATTACAACATTCCAATACACTGAATCACTAAATCCACACTGTTTGGTAGTCGATTTCACAATAAAAATCTTTTCGATTTTTTCTTTTTATAGGTATACGATGAAGCTAATTTATGAAGGGGGGAGTAAAGAAGACGTCGTAATTGATAGGAATGAAATAAAGTAAAGCATGTCATGAAAACTTATATAGTAAACCAATTTGCAATCAATTCTTCATAAAATATGTTGTCATATTTCGTTTTGTAATTTATTTGATATAATTAATGCCGTCTTCGTATATCTTTGACCCCTTCGCCATGGAATCTTCCATTTATTACAATCAGTTGTGAAATGTCGCCATATTGAATGGATGCGATTTTGATAGCTCCGCTAAAACAATTAAAAATTCCACGCGACAATATAGTTTATTAATATTGATAATTATATATATATATTATGTTTTCATATAAAATTATTTGTTTATCTATGGTTTCAGTATTCAGTATTTGTTTGGAATTTTTATCATGATAAACAACGGTAAGAAAGGGGTAATTTTCTATCTGAAACACCTGATAAATCACTTTAATTAACACTTTAAAAAATATATCACTATGTACATGAACATTTTGATACGCTTGTTTTATATAGTCTAAGATCGAATAAAATATGTTCAATCTGATAGGTTATACTTTTGTAATTTAACTTTCTAGAATCATCTGTGACCTTATTTTCTGTCGATCGATACACACAAGTGTGTATTTATTGTTTGTTTACTTTGATTAGCCATTGAAATGACTGAGTTAAATATTTAAAGATTGGGTTTCTTTTATTCTATTTTTAATTCATTTATTTCATATATATCCATATATTGTTGAACTATGTGAACAGGTTTTTTCGGAAACATGAAATATTCCATTGCATCTAAATGTGTCTGAACAAAAACAAAAATAGCGACGTCTATAACGTGTTTAATACACTATTGGTTGACCCGGATACACAATTTTCTATTTTTAAACTTGTGAGCATGTTTTCGAAAAATGATAAGTGATGATAGATCTCTTGTTAAAATGAGCGAGAAAAATATACAAAAATATAAGACGGATCAACCGAACCAATGAGCATATCTTGCGCTACTGGTTCAGGCGTGTACTAAAAGGTTGATTGGAGTGGAGTGGAGTAATGGAGTGAAATATACTTAATTTATCCAAAAACCAATATCAAATTAAAAAATCATTTTAATTTTTTTTTTTAAATTGCAACACACAATGAGTTTATATTATTTCATTTGACATATTTGAGCATCCAACTGCATTCATGTTCATTATACCAATATAATTCAAAGACATGATTTAACTAGGCAGCCATTCTATCTTACTTTCATAGCTGGAATAATTAGAAAAAAATTCGGCTGTGGACAATCATTTTCAGATAAACATAGAAATGTTCCAAATGATCTTGTGTTAAAAAGATATGATCATAGTAATTTATTTAAGTCCAAGATCTATAATCTTGAAACAATCTGTTCCTCTACCAAACACATATTTTCATTTAAATGCTGACTGTGCAAGAAAAAAGGATCCTCAGTTTGAATTCAAAGATGTTTTAATCCATAATAAAATAAAACAAAGTTTATCTAATGAGCATTTGCTTTTACTAGAATTTCTCCGAATTCAACATTAAATGTTCAGGACAATAGATAAAGTCTTCATTTTACAATAAAATTTGTGGAAGATGTTTTCATTATATATACATATATCTGTCTTGTTTCCATAATATGCAGAACATATAATGTGTGTTTTGTACTGATGAAACATCTCTTTATTTAAGTAGTCATTAAATTAACATGAATGGTTAAATTGATAACAAAAATATCATTTTTAGCTCACCTGGCCCAAAGGGCCAAGTGAGCTTTTCTTATCACTTGGCGTCCGGCGTCCGTCTGTCGTCGTTAGCTTTTACAAAAATCTTCTCCTCTGAAACTACTGGGCCATATTGAACCAAACTTGGCCACAATCATCATTGGGGTATCTAGTTTGAAATAGGGTCAGGTGACCCGGCCAACCAACCAAGATGGCCGCCACGGCTAAAAATCGAACGTAGGGGTAAAATGCAGTTTTTGGCTTATAACTCAAAAACCAAAGCATTTAGAGGAAATCTGATATGGTGTAAAAATGTTTATCATGTCAAGATCTATCTGTCCTGATATTTTCAGATGAATCGTTCAACCCGTTGTCGAGTTGTTGCCCCTGAAATGGTAATTTTGAGGAAATTTCTCTGTTTTTTGGTTATTATCTTGAATATTATTATAGATAGAGATAAACTGAAACAGCAATAATGTTCAGCAAAGTTAGATTTACAAATAGGTCAACATGACCGAAATGGTCAGTTGATCCCTTTAGGAGTTATTGCCCTTTATAGTCAATTTTCAACAATTTTTCGTAAATCTAAGTAATCTTTTACAAAAATCTTCCCCTCTGAAACTACTGGGCCAAATTATTCCAAACTTGGCCACAATCATCTTTGGAGTATCTAGTTTGAAAAATATGTCTGATGACCTGGCCATCCAACCAAGATGGCCGCCACGGCTAAAAATAGAACAGGGGTAAAATGTAGATTTTGTCTCATAACTCTATAACCAAAGAATTTAGAGCAAATCTGACAAGGAGTTAAATTGTTAATTAAGTCAATATCTTTCTGCCCTGAAATTTTTAGATGAATTAGACAACCGGTTGTTGGGTTGCTGCCCCCCCAACTGGTAATTTTTAAAGAAATTTGCCGTTTTTGGTTATTATCTTGAATACTACTGTGAAAGTACTTTAATTCGCGGGTATCAATTTTCGTGGTTAGAGCAATATTGACATGTTCGTGGGTTTTTTAATTCATAGATTTTTGTTTTCTAAAAAAAAAAAAAATCTTTTTGAAACGATGATTACAGCTAGTCTGGATTGAAGGAAATTGCAAAGTTAACATTGACCCGTGTAAATCGTAGTGATAACACTAATTAACCCACGATAAAGTGATCAACAGATTAAAGTCCATCAAAGGTGTTAATTAGGCCATAAACATGTCACCTAAAGAAAACAGTAACATAAACAAATGCTATAAACGTAATTTGAATTGTCAAAAAATTCTTATCAAAATCAAGCCCAGCATGAAATTATTATTTCCCATATGTACGAAAACTATGAGGATATAAAATGAACACTTTATCATACTAGCATATCCATACCGGAAATCTGACTTTTATCGATCAACAATATTTTTTAGGAGAATTAATCAAAGATCAAAAGTTCGGTTATTAAAGATTAAATGGGTATAATCCTGCATGCAGTTGTAGTTCTGTGACTTTTATTAAAGTATTCTCAGATTTGGAGTTATTCAATGTATTCTCTAGATCATATCAGTAGTCAAACCTACCGATGGGGATCTTTCCATGTCTTGATTTGGACAATGGTTGTTTCATTACGTTGGACACTTAAATTCGTGGATAAAGTCATCCACGAAAACCACGAAAATTGGTACCCCACGAATAAAAGTGCTTTCACAGTATTATAGATAGAGATTAACTGTAAACAGCAATAATGTTCAGCAAAGTATGATCCACAAATAAGTCAACATGACCTAAATGGTCAATTGACCCTTCAAGGAGTTATTGCCCTTTATAGGCAATTTTTAACAATTTTCATTAATTTGGTAAATTTATGTTAATTTTTACCAAATAATTTTCTCTGTTACTAATGGGTAAATTTCATTATAGCTATAATTGTAAGAAGCAAGAATGTTCAGTAAAGTAAGAACTTCAAACACATCACCAAAATACAATTGTGTCATGAATCCATTTGTGTCCTTTGTTTAATATGCATAGACCAAGGTGAGCGCCACAGGCTCTTTAGAGCCTCAAGTTGTTTGTTTTTTATCACAAGATGATTTTTTAGCCTCTGTTTGATTCTAACATATTTTGCCGGGAATAAGACATCCTTTTTTGTTAACTAGGAACTAAACCAACCACAATTTGAAAATTAACATAAGCACTATGTGTATTTTTATAAACGTTTTGTGAGCTCATCCAAAATTAATTTCAACTGCATAGATTAATCGACCATTGCTTTCCGAATTCTTATTAGAAATACACTCACAATTCAGGACAGTAAAATAAATTACATGATAAACAACATTATTCCCCCTCTATCTCAGCTGTCATATAAATGCTAAAGGCAAAACATTGTCCAACTTTGATGAATAATAATTAAAAAAAAATGATATGTTAAGTATATTTCACTCCATGACTCCACTCCAACACTCCACTCCAATACTCCACTCCACTCCACCTTTTAGTACATGCCACTGGTTCATGATAACGATAACGATAAAAAAAAAATACGGAGTGCCCTATCGGTCTAAACACTATTCACGATAAAAATAGCCAACAGTCAACAACAAAAAGAATCTCCATAAATAGAAATTGTTGTGGGTTATAGTGGTCTATTGGTTGAAACCTATGACTGAACTCAATTTAGTAGAATATTAAAAAACAGTACATCTCACACTATTTTTATCTTTTAAATCAGTGGAAAGAACATTTCGAGTTAGAAAATATTTTTTGTCAGACAATCATGTTATTAAAGTAACAGATAACAATGCAAAAATAAAAATGTATAAATTTTAACATGTATAAACTGAACTAGCTGATATGAATCATATCTTTCACTGCATGAAATGATACGTTTACAAAATTTATTCATATATTAAATTTCTAGTTTTGAATTTAAGGTCTGATTTATGAAGAATTATTTTATTTACACAGTTAAGTTAAATCATATATTTTCCGATAAAAGTTATGAGTTATGTACATAGTCATTTCAATATTGTTCGATACTGTTTAATTCTTAAACGGAGGGAAATCTTCTTCCTCCCCTCCCCCTTCCACGATTAAATCGACGTCCGCCTCGTCCTCGATGGGATGGTTCAAGGAAGCCTCTCAGCTCTCGTAACTCATCCTGGAGTTTAGATATAGTATTTGCTTCAGTTTCCGGTTTCTCGGTACTAGATGTCGACATATTTTTAATAGCCCTCAGATATCTTTCATTCCATATCTCTTTCTTTTCCTTTACTAGGAATGTCAACCTTTTTAGACAAGCGCCTTCTTCTGCACTTCCACGACCTATCATTCGCTCTGTGTCCTCAAGCAAGTTGGATATGCTGGTTAACATGCTCTTGTGGTGCTCCTCGCACATTTCAATAAGTCTATTTAGAAATTGTTCACAGAGTTCACTTTTAATTATATCCAGATTTTCGTTAAAAAACGAATTAGATCCTTGGTCCAATGATGGTGTGAAATTAACTGTTAGTCTGATATAACTTGGAAGTTGTGTCGGATCGACCTTACCAAGACTGTATTTTAAGGTAGCTACCTGGTGTTTCTTTCTGAGTTTGTTTTCCAACTCCTCCAAACACTGCGTGACTATTCCTTCCTTTTCAGGATTAACATTTGAAATATCCGCACAATCCATTTTAAAGTCAAAAGATATTTCTCCCAATGATGGAGTTTCTTCTGTCTTAATCACAGTTCCACTGCAAGAAATAAATTCCTGCATGCTAGCATCTTCTTTTTCAAAATTTGGTCCTTCAGAGGGATTTTTCTGTTTGTTAAGACTTAGCATGTTTAGTCTTTCCATTGCTAGTTGCATTTATGTAATTCAAGTTTATTTATAAAACTGTATAAAATATAAAGTCATATCAGATCACTGGTGTGACTGCCCTTAAAGTGTCAGATTGTAATTTGAGACGACGTGGGTAAAACCCAATTGTTTTTGGCATTGCTGATGATAGATATTTCCTCCGGTGAATATGCAAATACAGGAAATTTCAGCACTGTTCATATTGCACAAAATAACCACTTTATTGTGGTACGAGGAGATCATAAAAGTCAACAAGATGTCAACTAAACAATTCTCAGGCTGACAACGTGATAATAGCTCAAATATTTCAATAAATCGTTGTCAAAGCCTATCCCAGCACCCCAACTCCATAGATCATAAGGTGTTTCGAACATCTATTTAGACCAATTAGAATTAACTAATTGATCATGGCCATGTCCATCGTCAGGAGCCCAAGCCATTGCATAGTGACACTTATTATAAAAATACTGTAATTTTTATTAGGGGCTCGACACCTCATGATCTGTCTGACTCATATTTTTCTATACTCTTTATCTACTTAACCTTGTTTATCAATTTAACGAACAAAGTATAGAATCTTTTTTCATAGTCTGCAACATATTAATTATTCAGAGTTGCTGATGTTACTATGTCTTTCAAGTTTTTATGCCTACGGAAGGCAAACAGAGGTCTTTTATCAAATAACAGTTTTGCCTCTTCGTCATCCTTTAATTTATCCCAGTGTTTTAAGATATTGTTCTTTATGTGTGATTTCTGTCTTGAAAACACTGTGGAGAATACCAAGGGAGGCGACTGTAATACAGATTTGGGCTTTACCACTAATGTGTCTATTCTTTGTTTTGCAGTCACTTCCTGCATAACAGTTTTAATTTCATTTTTTGGATATCCCCTTTTAATAAGGCGCTCAGAAAATAACGCATATTGTGTTTGCAAATCTACTGGATCGTTCGTACATCTCTTAAAGCGAAGCATTTCTCCTTTAATTATGCCTCTGAAAGTAGAGGATGGGTGGCATGAGGATCTCTCTAAATACTGATAATTTTCAGTCTTTTTTCGGAATGTCGTGAGGTCTAAGATTCCTGTTTCTCTAAATCTTAGACCTTTGAATACCAGCACATCTAAAAACTGCATTTTAGTTTGTGATTTCTCGTGTGTAAATTTTAGAAGTGCATGTTGTCTGTTAGCATGTTCAAAGAATTGTGATATTTCATCATCTGTACCTTCATTGTAAATAAAAAAGCCATCGTCCCTAAACCTGTAGAGACTTGATATTTTCTGTTTATGTTGAAAAGTCCTTAAAATACTATTTAAGACTTCATAAACTCTCAGATCCGTAATTTCAGGTGATAAACTATTTCCCATTGGAACTCCAGTTGAAGTTTTATAAAATTTACCATTGAACATAAATTCATTATTTCAAGAACTATCTTGAGAAGTTCCAATATATATCGCAACGGAGGCAAAAGTATCGTATGTTTACATTTAATTATCGTAGGCCAAGCATGCTTGACTGCGTCAATCATTTCTACATGGGACATATTGTTGTACATTTCTTTTATGTCAAAACTGACTAAGTAGGCGTCAGGTTTTACCTGCAATTTCTCAATAATATTTATAAATTCTAATGAGTCCCTTAAATGTGTTTCTTGTTTTAATACTGCTGGAAGCATGAATTTATCCAAATACTGCCCTATTCTCTCTAAAACAGTACCCGATAATGAAACAATAGGCCTTCCTTGAATTCTGACATTTTTATACAGCGTAGGATTCTGTTGAACGCTTTCTATTAGTTCAGGATCAAGTTTGTGCAGTTTAGGCAGAAGATACAACCTTCCTGGTTTGAGATCTCTCTTAGCAGAAAGATATTTAAAGGTGATTTCATCCATGACCCCTTTTCCATGCATTTCAAAGATAATAGTATTGATTTTCTGGTTAGTCTCTATAATGTTTAATTTTGCAATTTCCATGAAGTGAGTAGCACTACTTAATTGCCTCAGACCTTCATTTATATATTCTGTTTTATCCCAGATCACTGTGGTGTTATTTTTATCTGCTTTTCGAATTACTATTTTTTCGTTTCGTTTGAGGGAAGAAATTGCCTTTCTTTCCAGCGTAGTGAGATTATCGTGTGCTTTATTAATTGTTATATTATCTATCTCAACCTTAGTTTTGAATATATATGTCTCAATGGCATTGTTTGCAAGTTCCGGTTTATATCCGGATTTTGTTAAAAAGGGATGACGTTTGAAAATATCACCCTTGTCAAAATGATATTTACATCTTAGTTTTCTTGCAAATTCATTGAAATCTGATGCAATACTAGATTTTGCAAATTTCGTCGAGGGAGACGGTATATATTTTAATCCTTTACTGAGTAACAAAATTTCATCGTCTTTTATTTTTTCAGTGGTGAATATTTTAACATATTCACGTGCTTTTTCAATTGATTTTTTCCTCTTGAGAGAGCGAATCTTTATCTTTCTATTTATCTGATAGAAGGCCTTTTTCATGATAGCCTTTTTTGTTTTTTTCGCTCTCTTAAAGTGTCTGTTAGCCATGCTTACAGATCGGAGGAAATCGCCAGAAGGCAGTGTGCAATTCATTTCTTGATGTAATATTGATTCTTTATCAAGCCTGTATGAATTTTTCAATAAATCGTTGTCAAAGCCTATCCCAGCACCCCAACTCCATAGATCATAAGGTGTTTCGAACATCTATTTAGACCAATTAGAATTAACTAATTATTTCAATAAATCGTTGTCAAAGCCTATCCCAGCACCCCAACTCCATAGATCATAAGGTGTTTCGAACATCTATTTAGACCAATTAGAATTAACTAATTGATCATGGCCATGTCCATCGTCAGGAGCCCAAGCCATTGCATAGTGACACTTATTATAAAAATACTGTAATTTTTATTAGGGGCTCAAATATTTCAATAAATCGTTGTCAAAGCCTATCCCAGCACCCCAACTCCATAGATCATAAGGTGTTTCGAACATCTATTTAGACCAATTAGAATTAACTAATTGATCATGGCCATGTCCATTGTCAGGAGCCCAAGCCATTGCATAGTGACACTTATTATAAAAATACTGTAATTTTTATTAGGGGCTCTAATATTTATTATTTATCCTGAACTAATAGAAAGCGTTCAACAGAATCCTACGCTGTATAAAAATGTCAGAATTCAAGGAAGGCCTATTGTTTCATTATCGGGTACTGTTTTAGAGAGAATAGGGCAGTATTTGGATAAATTCATGCTTCCAGCAGTATTAAAACAAGAAACACATTTAAGGGACTCATTAGAATTTATAAATATTATTGAGAAATTGCAGGTAAAACCTGACGCCTACTTAGTCAGTTTTGACATAAAAGAAATGTACAACAATATGTCCCATGTAGAAATGATTGACGCAGTCAAGCATGCTTGGCCTACGATAATGAAATGTAAACATACGATACTGTTGCCTCCGTTGCGATATATATTGGAACTTCTCAAGATAGTTCTTGAAAATAATGAATTTATGTTCAATGGTAAATTTTATAAAACTTCAACTGGAGTTCCAATGGGAAATAGTTTATCACCTGAAATTACGGATCTGAGAGTTTATGAAGTCTTAAATAGTATTTTAAGGACTTTTCAACATAAACAGAAAATATCAAGTCTCTACAGGTTTAGGGACGATGGCTTTTTTATTTACAATGAAGGTACAGATGATGAAATATCACAATTCTTTGAACATGCTAACAGACAACATGCACTTCTAAAATTTACACACGAGAAATCACAAACTAAAATGCAGTTTTTAGATGTGCTGGTATTCAAAGGTCTAAGATTTAGAGAAACAGGAATCTTAGACCTCACGACATTCCGAAAAAAGACTGAAAATTATCAGTATTTAGAGAGATCCTCATGCCACCCATCCTCTACTTTCAGAGGCATAATTAAAGGAGAAATGCTTCGCTTTAAGAGATGTACGAACGATCCAGTAGATTTGCAAACACAATATGCGTTATTTTCTGAGCGCCTTATTAAAAGGGGATATCCAAAAAATGAAATTAAAACTGTTATGCAGGAAGTGACTGCAAAACAAAGAATAGACACATTAGTGGTAAAGCCCAAATCTGTATTACAGTCGCCTCCCTTGGTATTCTCCACAGTGTTTTCAAGACAGAAATCACACATAAAGAACAATATCTTAAAACACTGGGATAAATTAAAGGATGACGAAGAGGCAAAACTGTTATTTGATAAAAGACCTCTGTTTGCCTTCCGTAGGCATAAAAACTTGAAAGACATAGTAACATCAGCAACTCTGAATAATTAATATGTTGCAGACTATGAAAAAAGATTCTATACTTTGTTCGTTAAATTGATAAACAAGGTTAAGTTGATAAAGAGTATAGAAAAATATGAGTCAGACAGATCATGAGGTGTCGAGCCCCTAATAAAAATTACAGTATTTTTATAATAAGTGTCACTATGCAATGGCTTGGGCTCCTGACGATGGACATGGCCATGATCAATTAGTTAATTCTAATTGGTCTAAATAGATGTTCGAAACACCTTATGATCTATTGAGTTGGGGTGCTGGGATAGGCTTTGACAACGATTTATTGAAATATTTGAGCCCCTAATAAAAATTACAGTATTTTTATAATAAGTGTCACTATGCAATGGCTTGGGCTCCTGACGATGGACATGGCCATGATCAATTAGTTAATTCTAATTGGTCTAAATAGATGTTCGAAACACCTTATGATCTATGGAGTTGGGGTGCTGGGATAGGCTTTGACAACGATTTATTGAAATACTTGATATCCCTTTCCCAGTCTAGGCGTATCAGTGCATGTTCATAGATCTCCGTTGTAGAAAAACATCTTCCTATATCTATTTGAAATACATCCAATTTGGGGTCCTCATTGCGGTCTGCTTTTAAATCATTTCGATTTCTTTCAGAAACAAATAAAATACAGAATTGTGAAAAATATAAAATTCCACTTTTGAACATGTTCAGTTCAATATAACTACATATGTACAGTCATTTTAAAAATGAATTATCTTAATTTACTTGTCATAGTGTTTCTGAAAAACTAATGCGCGCCAATGTAATTACGCAAACGTAAAAAAAACAAGGAGTAATTGTAACAGGATGCTGTTACGAAGTCTCCCAAACAAAGCTCCCATAACTCGCCATTCCTATGGTACCATCCATTTACAAGTATTCAAACAGGAGGGGGTGGTGGTGAACAGCAGGGACTTTACCTACATTTCATTAGATTTGTTTTATCGTCCCATACAAGAATATATATGGTTTAGGGGTGGGGATCTCAATCATTTAAAAGTTGTGGGGTGGGGTGACCCCATGGACTCTCCCTATATTTCATTTGATGTGCTTTATTCTTCCATTCAAGAATATATATGGTTTAGGGGTGGGGATCTTGACCGTTTACAAGTTTTCTATCAAGATGAGGGTGGGGTGACTCTCTAGGGACTTCCCTTTTATTTCATTTCATTTGTTTTATTGACCCCTACAATAATATAGATGGTTAAGGGATGGGGATCTGGACTGTTTACAAGATAATAGCACATTCTCAAATTGAACAGGGTGGGGATGACCCCAGGTACTTCCCTTTAATTTCATTTGATTTGTTTTATCCTCAAATTCAAGAATGTATATGGTTTAGGGGTGGGGATCTGGACCGTTTACAAGTTCTCAAACAAGAGGGGGTGGGGTGACTCCCTAGGGACTTCTCTTTTATTTCATTGCATTTGTTTTATTGTCCCCTACAATAATATAGATGGTTCAGGGATGGGGATCTGGGCCGTTTACTAGTTAATAGCACGTTCTCAAATTGAATGGGTTGGGGGTGACCCCCCATGACATTCCCATTAGTTTTATTTCATTTGTTTTATTGTCCCATTCAAGAATATATATGGTTTAGGGATGGGGATCTGAATGGTTTACAAAATAATAGCATATTCTCAAATTGAAAGCGGTGGGGGTGACCCCATGGACTTCCCTTTTCTTACATTTGATTTGTTTTATTGTCCTCTACAAGAATATATATGGTTTAGGGGTGGGGATCTGGACCGTTTAAAAGATAATAGCACATTCTCAAATTGAATGGGGTGGGAGTGACCCCCGGGACTTCCTATTAGTTTCATTTGATTTGTTTTATTGTCCCATTCAAGAATATATATGGTTTAGGGGTGGGTATCTGGGTCGTTTACAAGATAATAGCATATTCTCAAATTGAAGGGGGTGGGGATGACCCCCATGGGACTTGCCCTATGTTTTATGCAATTTGTTTTATTGTCCTTTGAGCATTTCTGACGACTGCATGTGTCTATCACTTATAGTTTTCAAGGAATATTCTTTTGAAAATTTTAGAAAATAAAATCCCATAGGATTCTATTGTAAACCCCTCCCTTCTTTCTGCCCGCCCCCCCCCCCCCCAAAAAAATACCCCTAAATAGACCCCAATGCACAAACGAACAATAAATTGCTCATCTAGACATATAAGTCTAACATTCTATGAAACCCTAAGTTAATCTGACAAGCGATTTGTAGAAACGCTGCGGACAAGTTCATTTTTAAAGTGGCGGAAGAAGAGGAAGAAGGAGAAAAAGAAGAGGAAGAAGAAGAATAATAAAAATAATAAGAACTGAGCAAAAACAATAAGTCTCCAAACTTTGTTTGGGAGACTTAATAATCACAAAATGCGCGCAAATGAAATGCGTCCGCATAACTTTCACTTACGGAAAAGCGATTTATGTTGTACAAACGGGTATCATTATTTGCGAAAGAGTCGTTAGCAAAATACGACGACTCGGAAAAAAAAATCCCGTTTACTTCGTGAATATTGTGAAATTTGCGCTAAAACAGCTTTTACTTTTTTTTAGTGTGCCCTTTTATACTAGTATGCGGCACATTTGGTTATTTTTTTTTAAAGAATTATCCACCCATCTGTAAAACTGTGTTGAATATATTAAAAAGAAAGACAAATTTTAAAATGTATAATCTTAAATCTTTACGCTTTCCAATGTAATGGGAGATAACTTATTTTTAAAATAAATATTTTCCTCTGAAACAGATATGATTGTTGACAAAAAGAGTTACATCCCATCATAAATATTATCAAAAAAGTAATACGATAATTAAAAAATATCTGACAAAGTGCACTGTATAGAAGTAAATTTCGTATATATATGATTATTATAAATATCAAATGAAAGAAAAATGTCAAAATGTCAAAATGTATTTAGTTTATAATAAGGGGGATAATCAAAACTGCTTGTTTCTAAACATATATTCTATTTGTGTTGTTGATATGTACATATGTACTTCGATAAATACATGTTGTTTAAACTATTCATAACTGAATTATTCCTTATAAAAGACGATAAAAATCAATCAATGAAATTTAGCCATTATCCAAGCTCTTGTTATTTGTTGTGTTTTGTATTTTCTGTTACTGGGATAAAAGATAAACAGAACGTCCATGGAAATCTGACGAAGACCTTTACTTACTTGAAAATCTCTAAAGGTTTGGGGGATTTTCAAGATTTAAATATTGATTTACGTAAGTTGTAAATATTTTTTCAACGAAAGTTTCTTTTTTCTTCTTCTTCCTTTTGAACAATTATAATAAGCCCGATCGTAAAGTCGTCTTGTTTTCTTAATAACGTTTTCGCTCCATTTTATTTTGTACAACATGTATTCATATGACAGTAGTGAAGCCTTGTTGACCCTTAAGAAGAAGAGTTACTTCATCATTGAAATTAAACAAGAAACATAATATAAAAAAGAAGATGTGGTATGATTGCCAATGAGACAACTATCCATAAAAGACCAAAATGACACAGACATTAACAACTATAGGTCACCGTTCGGCCTTCAGCAATGAGCAAAGCCCATACCGCATAGTCAGCTATAAATGGCCCCGATAAAACAATGTAAAACACGTTACCAAAACCGGCATTAAATTTCAAATTTACCGAACAAAAATTGATCCGTATAAACTTGTTATTTAATCTAAATTAAATTTCAGTTAAATCGTCTGATATTAGTAGTTTCGATAAAAAATAAACGTATACCAAAACTGGCATTAAATTTCAAATTTACCGAACAAAAATTGATCAGTATAAACTTGTTATTTAATCTAAATTAAATTTTAGTTAAATCGTCTGATATTAGTAGTTTTGATAAAAAATAAACGTATATTTAAACGAAAAATTTAACGGTGATAAACTAGATTTAAACCTTTTAAATAACAAATTTAAACTGCTATTATTTTTTCAAATAAATAACAAGTTTAATAACCCATAAATCGGAATTAAACTTAAGAAAATAAGAAATTTAAAAAAATTATTAAACTTTCATAAACTACTAAAATAATTCTTCATAAATCAGACCTGAAATTCAAAACTAGAAATTTAATTTATGAATAAATTTTGTAAACGTATCATTTCATGCAGTGTCTTTTTATGTGTTGCTTGGGGGTTAATTGAATTTTCGAAGTATCACAAGATGGTAAAAATCGTAATATCTACCAGAAGATTACTGATATTAAATTCAAGTATTGTCACTGTATGCCCCTTTAACTATAACATGATTTTGAAAAGGCTTTGTGAGCCAAGGGTGATGATGACCCTACGTTGACCTTTAATGGTGTTTTTTACAAACTGTGACTTGGATGGAAAGTTGTCTCATTGGCACTCATACCACATTTTATTATATTTATGTAAACATATTTTTACTTAAGAATAATATAGAAAACGAACTGTTTGAATTTGGCTCTGTTACTAATTGCTTACTGTGAGAACATATTCTGATGGCAAAGCTTGCATTATTCACATTGGGTTTTCCTCAAATACTAGATTGGTACATATCATGATACGTGCTTATTAAATTAATCGACATTTAGTTGACTGTTAGATGTACACCATTAGATCCCAACATTAAATGGAAAGAGAACATATTGTCCTGCCCCTTCGTTAATACAAAATGTGGTATATATGTGTTTTGATCAGATTTGGTGAACATGATACGACATACCATTAACACATTATATGCAGTTATATTATTATCTATACAATACATTCAAAAGAGTTAACGAAACTACGCCATCTATCATGTCTATTCCTCATGCCTCATCGACTTATATGCTAGGATTGTTTTTTTAATCACAAGATATTTTTAGCATTCTGTTGTTTCTGAAGAATCTATTTATGCAAATTGTTTATTTTCAAACAGGAATAACATCGATTCGCCCCTACCAGCTGTTAGTGGAAATGGAATCCACGTTTCAAAAAGTATCGTCTTAAAATTACAGGTAAGTTTATATATCTTGTTTAGAACTTGACAAACAAACTAAGTCTGTACTTTTTTTAAAAATTGTTATGGAGAGTTGTCTCATTGGTACTCACACCACGTCTTCCTATTTCTAAGTAATAAAATCAAAAGATGTGGTGTGATCTGATTTCACGTGCATGGATGAAAACAACTATGATGCACCTTCCTGCTTAATAACAAAAAGAGGAAGGTTTTTTGATAATTCTGTATCTCCTTTCCTTTACTTTTCAAACAAGGCTTTATCCCAACGTCAGATATTGTAAGTGTTCCATACACGAACGAGTGAGGTATTTATTTGAATTTTGTAATAAAAACAAAGTTTTCTTTTATGACAAGGACAATTTATGGTAGGCCGACTGAAGTTTCATATTCTGCAACATATAAGATAAATGCTCATGCACAGTCAGCCATTTTATTTCGTGTGTCGTGCAAACACAGATATAATTAACAGATCACTCCAAGGTTTTGGTGGGGTTCGTGTTACTTATTCTTTAGTTTTCTATGTTGATGTATGATGTGTAATGTTGTTTGTCTGTATTTTTTTTTCTCATTTTTACCTATGGTGTTGTCAGTTTATGTCCCATTTATGAGTTTGGCTGTCCCTCTAGTATCTTTAATCCCACTTTTAAATTAATTTCACAAATCTATATTTGACAGTGAATAACGTTTCCTTTAAAGATGACAATAATAACGATAACATCATGTCCCTTTGGCCTATATCTTTTTTCCACAAGTTTACATTAAAAACCTTCGAATTAACATGGAATAAAACATGATGAAAATCTCATAGGAACAGTCATTGCCGTAAATGGCTGAATGTCAGAAAAGTTATTACTAACTGTGGGCAATAAGTTAAGTTAAAAATAAGTGTCACTCAAATAAAAACTGTTAATTTTGCTGATACTCTCTTTGACATATTCAATGCAACTTGAGTTTCACCACTTAAGATGAGCCAAGTCGGTTTTTAGACGCAAGAGTCATTAAGAAAAACACTAAAAAAGAAACAATTTAAGAATCAATTGTTCATCGATAGAGTAAATCGAGTTTCCTTGTTATATTTGAATGCTTCTCAAAAACATTTAGAAATATGTATCAGAATTTATACAAGTCATGAAATGAAGGGGAAAAAAATAACATATCCCGTTTGTCTATATCGTTTTCAGACGCAACAAATGCATGAAGTGTTTTCATTTCAAAGATAAGTTCATCTCATGTCAAAGTTTCAGATGATACAGAAACGATACAAAGTATGACATTCTTCAAAATATTGGGTTCCAGATGAAATTTCTTTTCTATGAGTACAACATCATCTAATAACTTCTAAGGCTAACACTTAACGAATGAGCTAGGATCATACATACGCCTGGTTAAAAAAACATAAACATGGGCCCATAATTGTTTTTCAATGTTTAAGATTAACCTGACAAAACAAGCGATAGTTATGTAAAGATTGGACCAAATTGTCGTATCAATTTTTGGAAGAATCTCTTACAATTAATTATATGTATTAATTCAGTAACACTATTAAGAATGTGCCCTTTACCCTCGAGATTGCTTACAATTGTTGGGAGAAGTAATATTTTATATATATACAAATATTTATTAACAGCATCTCATTACACGCGCCTGCTGAAGCTTATTTGTTTTAGCGAAATATTAAGTGAATGATATATAAAGTATAACAAGTAATGCTGTGACACTCATAAGTGTGTTAAAGTTACATTCTTAGGCGCTTATATAACTAAATTTAGTAACTGCATCAGTTTATTTACAAACTAATCCACGCTTAGATAGATTAAATGTTGATTGTTGCTTATTTTAGACTCTTTACATAAGCTTTATTTTTGTGAAGCCTTTGTGTGGTCTAGCGTGTCGGATACAGTACTAGTGCAAGGCGATTCGGTGTGACAACATCTCAGTAGCATGAGTTCGAATCCTGGCAAGTGAAGAATAAAAAATATTTCCAAAGCAAATTTACAAATCTAACATTGTGCGGCTGATGTTTAAACGAATGATATATACAGAATGTATACAGCCTTGTATCACCATCATTGCTGGTATCCGATTAATATTTCTGTTGTAGAGTTGTCACTGGTTCAAACGTACTTAAAGTATGAATATTTCTGTGATTGTATCTTGCATTAATTTGTAGGATCCTTTACAACATATATTTCAGCTAACCTGTAACAATTCCATTTTTATGACTTATAAACCATGTACTGTATTACGACGCTAGATTAAAACTGACGAGGAAAGGTAACACCAGTCACCCAAAGCTTTATTTTTGTGGATCCTAGGTGACCGAGTGGTCTAGCATTTCAGATACAGTGCAAGGCGTTTTGGTGTCACGATATCTCAGTAGCATGAGTTCGAATCCCGGCGAGGGAAGATCTCAACATTTGCGAAAGCAAATTTACAGATCCACAATTGTTTGGCTGATGTTTAGACGAATTATACATATATTTCTTTTAATTTCTTAAACATTATTGGTGTAACTTGTGAGTTTGCCATAGAAAGTTTACTGCATCTGTTGCGCTGACTAGTATATTGTTATTAACAGCACGACAGATTCTTCATGATACTGATTTCCGTTTTTTTCATGTATAACTATTTAGTTTGTAGTAATATGGTGGCGATGCCGATTCTATGTTTTTTATAATTATTTTTATTAATATAACAGGTACCTTTTCTCACTGTGCAAAAAACCCAAACAACATATGAAGGCAGTCATGGAAAACTTCTTGTTTATCAGCACAAATCAGGGATGGAAATCATTCGTAAATCAGTAAGCGAATCCATATATCCATTTAAAATTAAACGTTCATACCACCTTAAAGAAATCGCCAAAAGATACCTTGGATATATATGATTATATTAATTTTCAATTGTCACATATCTTTTTCCCTCTATTTCAAAACACCTTATACAATAATTACTAGTTAATGTTCATAGCATGTCTTTTGTCGATATAACAGTAAGAAATACGTAGGACAAATGAAGTTATAACATGATAGATATAGGAAGATGTGGTGTGAGTGCCAATGAGACAACTCTTCATCCAAATAACAATTTAAAAAGTAAACCATTATAGGTTAAAGTACGGCCTTCAACAAATGATACACATTAATTATCTGAAAGGGTAACTAATATTCGTATTAGTTTTCATTACATCTATGATTAAAAAGAAACAGATGATACCAGGGGGACACTTTCAGTTCATAAGACGAACAAAAACTGACAACGATATAAGAAAACGACCACGAAAAAATATTTCAAGGTACACAACGCACTTCATATTAGACTGATTAAAATGAATCAGCTTAAAACAAGGTGTTGCGTATAATTCTCAGACAAGAAAAATTACAATAGCAGACATTTTATACAAATAAATTTATAATTTCATTCGTTTAAACGGGCAGTGCATAAGAATGCCATTAATTTCTCCTAGGTGTTTCATCAAATGTAGCATAGAGTGCGTAATGTTTTCCTGCTTCAAAATTATTTTCGCTGTATTTTCTTGCAATGTAATCATTCAGCACGACATCGTCAATCTGAGCAGTCGAATTTCTTGGTAAAACTTTAATTCTGGTTAAATTTTATTAAGCTTATATTTGGAGAGTTTTTTGTTTAATACTGATGTCATGTATTATATGTGAAGATATATATGTATGAATTGTGTTCCTTCTTATTAAATATAGAGCATTGGCGTTGTCGCACGACAATCCACTTCAATATCTTGACTTACATCTATAAATTGACAATGAGGGTCGGTTGAAAACAAAAATTTACGACAAAAGAGATAATTTCTGCTTTCCAATTACGAACTTTCCATTTCTAAGTACCAACATTCCAGCAGCACCTGCATACGGTGTATATATCTCCCAAATGATACGATATTCCCGTGCTTGCATTTCCTATCATGATTTTCTTGACAGAGGGTTGATGCTCACAAGGAAGCTATTGAACCAAGAGTTTAAAATGGTGAAGTTGAAATCATCCCTTCGTAAATTTTACGGACGCCATCACGAGTTTGTTGACCGTTATGGAATAACCGTTTCACAAATGATATCGGATATGTTCCTATGTTCCTTACGTCGTAACTGCAATTCCCTTCCCTTTCATGAATATGACCTACCGAATTAGACTAGTTACCGGATTTGATATCACATAAGCAACACGACGGGTGCCACATGTGGAGCAGGATCTGCTTACCATTCCGGAGCACCTGAGATCACCCCTAGTTTTTGATGGGGTTCGTGTTGTTTATTCTTTGGTTTTCTATGTTGTGTCATGTGTACTATTTTTTGTCTGTTTTTCTTTTTCATTTGTAGACATGGTATGTCAGTTGGTTTTAGATTTATGAGTTTGACTGTCCCTTTGGTATCTTTCGTCCCTATTTCTCTTTTGTCAGGAATATGACAGTTGTTTTCTTTCGTTTGCCATGTTTTAAGTTTTGAGTTTTCCATTTGATTAGGAAGCTTCCGTTTTGAATTTGACTCGGATTTCGGAATTATTCTTGTTATACTTATTATACCTATAAAATATATTTCTCATTGAATTCATGTGTTATATGACAAAACATAGAGAGCCGGATTGATAGTGTACAATTGTAAAGACACTATATTTTTTTTTTATTCAATTAACGCATTTTTAAATAATAAAAGTGTGTATTTCCGATGCAAATAACAAATAAGTAAATCAATATATGCCATCATTAATGACCTGATTACAATGTCATGATTTCATTCATAAAGATTTTAAAGAAGCACCTAATAGTATGTTAGAAGTTAAAGCAACGGTTCATTTACAATCTATTCCGGATTTTTCACTGAAGGTATATTTCATCCTAGAGACGGAAAAAAAGTACGACATTTTTATGGAAAAAATTTCTTCCTGTAAGTATATAAGGTGAAAATAACATTAAGAGAACTTTTACTTTTTACATTAACTACTAAGTGCAACGTGACAAGGTCTCAAACAAAGGAAAGTGTTTTTGTCTTTATAAATCAATGGCCAGGGATATATAAAACATGCAAATCTAGTACAATTAACTACTTGTTAAGAATAAATGTTCCTGGACCCTGCCATACAAATATTTGCATTGAATTTAACCAACCAGTCACTATAAAACCATTAACCTGTAAGATTTAAAAAAATGTAAATCGAAGGTAAAAAACTATCCAAGTCAAAGAGAGACATGTTTTTTCCAAATAAAATATATCGCTTAATTTATAAAATATAGCAATGTAATAAGATATGGTATGAGTGCCAGTGCTCTTGGTAAATGTCAATAAGCATAACGATGAAAAATTATTACGCGAAAGATACCTAACACAATAAAAACAGAATGTAGGAAAGTTACAACGAACACAATTGTTTATTGAGAACACTCAAACTGAATGACATGAGGGTAAATGCATTGAAAATTGTTGAATACATATATCAATATATGTTTTAAGGCTTGTATTTTTCAGATTTATTTTTGAGGTGGGAATTATTGGCATAGAAGTGAGTCATATTAATTGAATTAAAGAAGTATCTTAAAAAAAAAAACTATTTTGATTGAAATTTTTTTTAATTTTTCAGCCGTAACTCTTGAAGAAGCCATTGAAAAATTACAGATATCAGAGTCACCATATTTAGTAGAATTTTTTGATCGACTTATATTTGAACTAATAAAAAATACGAGGATAATGTGGAATGCAAATGTGAGTCATAACGATTTACATGGTAAGTTGATTTAAAATATCAAATACGTCATGTGTCCTTGTGTGAACCGATATATAATAATATTAGTTACACCGTGTGCAGTTTTCCTAATACAGAAATTTATCGGACTAATAAAATTCATATCGGGTGAGGCGAAATCCGTATTAGGACAATTGCACACTGTGTAACGAATTTATCCTGATTTTTGTTATCACACATCTTGCTTACTTGCACAATCTGTAACGAATTTTACCTGATATATATATATATATATATATATACTGACGTGGAAAGGTAACATATGGCCACCGAAAGCTCTTTTTTGAGAGCCCAGGTGGTCGTGTGGTCTAGCGGGACGGCTGCAGTGCAGGCGATTTGGTGTCACGATATCACAGTAGCATGGGTTCGAATCCCGGCGAGGGAAGAACCAAAAATTTGCGAAAGCAAATTTACAGATCTAACATTATTGGGTTGATGTTTAGACGAGTTGTATATATATATATATATATATACAATCTATCTTTTTTCCATATCAGTATGGTAAATTTATCACAAGTTGGAATCCAAAATACACATTTATCTATCACATCATAATTTGGGTTTTGTTTTATATTGAGAAGCAATATAATTTAATGATGAAGAACAGCAATACAAAACTTACATTATGCCAGTTTGATTCATATATTTATATTTACCCAAAACTATAGTAAAAAGTATATAGATAATATGTGTCAAAATAGTTTGTTTGTGTCTGTTTTGTCTACTGAATACTGTTTTTTGATAGAAATATGCCAGCAATAAATAAAACTATTTAACAGTAACATTTAATAACAATTAAACAAACAAATATTAATATATATAATATACATAACTCGTCTAAACATCAACCCAACAATGGTAGATCTGTAAATTTGCTTTCGCAAATTTTTGGTTCTTCCCTCGCCGGGATTCGAACCCATGCTACTGTGATATCGTGACACCAAATCGCCTGCACTGCAGCCGTCCCGTTAGACCACACGACCACCTGGGCTCTCAAAAAAAGAGCTTCGCTGGCCGTGTGTTACCTTTCCACGTCAGTTTTAATCTAGCGGCGTAATACAGCACATGATATATAAGGCATGAAGATGTTATTGTTACAGATCAGCTAAATTATCTATAGTAAAGGATCCTACAAATTAATGTAAAATATAGTCACAGAAAATAGTTATATTTATAAGTACGTCTGAGTCAGTGACAACTCTACAACAGATGTATCCATCGGATATATACAGCACAGACAACATTTTCCAAAAGACCAAAAAAGTGAAAAAGTATATTAAAACAAAACGCATTTGACTAACAGGTCGAACAACTGATGTTCTTTAACCCTGCTGACTGTCATTAGCGATTGACAAATAAAAGTAATCACCAGATGTAACAAAATGGATCTTAATATAAATTTAATACTATTAACAGAAAACAAATTTTAACTTGTGGCCACGATGTTATGCCACAAACATACGTTGTCAATATTTTTTAAGTACACCAGATCCGGATTTCGACAATGAATGTCTCTTCAGTGATGTTAGGGATCGAAACGGTATTTGGAAGGCCTTATAAAAAGTACCCTCATTTTTAGAGAAAGTACCCTCATCTTTAAATCCTGACTCTTGAATTTTAAGAGTCAATATAGGATGAACGGATCATATAAACCGGAGGGAAAATATGATACAAGCCCGAACGAAAAAATATAAACGAGTCTAAATTAAAAACTACGTTCAAACCTATGATTGCGTTGGATAAAAACCGCAATTTTTATACGTGTACATCTAAAACAAATTTCGTTTTTATTCAACGCAATCATTGGTGTGAACGTAGTTTTCAACTTAGACTCGTTTATGCATAAATATATATATGTCTAGCTGGACGGCTGCAGTGCAGGCGATTTGGTGTCACGATATCGCAGTAGCATGGGTTCGAATCCCGGCGAGGGAGGAACAAAAAATTTGCGAAAGCAAATTTACAGGTCTAACATTGTTGGATTGATGTTTAGACTCTTTGTCTATAATTATATCAAAATGTTCACAATGTTCTTTATAATATCCTCCATGGTAACATACTGGTTTCACTGTTTCACAGACCTTCAAGGATATGGTTGCTGGTAATGTCGTCAGGGGTCACGTTTATTAGCGTCTTTAAGCTGTTCCTTTTGGTAAATAATTATTTATGCCAAATTTTCTGATGTTATAAATTTGAATGACCCGATACTTTTCTTTTGTATTAAGATAATTATTGCCTATATAATCTATGACACCCAATAATGTTTTTTAATATGTATTATTTTAATATTAAAAAAGAGGTCAAATTTAGTTACCTTTCACTTCTGGCATGACTCCAGAACTCTCTTCTTTGTCAGTTTCCCTGAGTTTTTTTTGTTATCTCATCTTCCATCTTTCGTACAACTATTGTTCTGTGGCAGTGTATGTCTCTATACCAAAAGTTGTTTTTGTCATCAAATGCATGCTCTCCTGTCCCGTCCTTAAAAGTACATTCTTATGTCAAGTTGTATTTTGCAAACAAGCCAGATGGAGTATTTGTTGCACAATAGAATGAACTGTACAACATGAGCAGTGCAGTTTCATTGATACTGGGATAGTGATCAGTGGTATCCAGACCGATTCTTTTCAGTTCTGATTTCATTGCTTTGAAATTTACATTCGCTTCGTTAAATGCAGCGGCCTTCATTGTGTCTAATGTTTTGTTGTTAGGGTGTGACCTTAAATAACTATTCAATCCATATCAAATGTTTGCAAGTGATGAAATTTTGTAGTGGTTTCCGTCTGGTTTTCTTGCATTGATATAAAATTGCCCCAATATTTCTTTCACGCAAACTTCATCATATTCCTCAAATCGTATTTCAACTTCTGATTCTCTCAAATATTGCCTGAGGGTGTCCCCGGCCTTTTTAAATGATCTTAGTGTGTTTGCTGCATTTAAGCCGTTTGTTAACCACCTCTTTATCCGTCGTCTGCCCAAAACGTTTTCAGCTTCTAGTCGCCATCTTGTCTTGTCTAGTGTAAATATCGTGACTTTGAAAGGCACACCTCTGGTTTTAGAGTACAATAAATTGGCGTTTATAATATATATATACAACTCGTCTAAACATCAACCCAACAATGTTAGATCTGTAAATTTGCTTTCGCAAATTTTTGGTTTCTTCCTTCGTCGGGATTCGAACCCATGCTACTGTGATATCGTGACACCAAATCGCCTGCACTGCAGCCGTACCTGTAATGTTTCTCACACTTTTAAAATCTAAAACAAAAGATAATTTAGATTTTAAATATGCACGCCTTTGACTGAGTGATTACAAGCAACGCTTTCTTTTTATTCACCGGTAATGTTAATGATATTTTATTACGTCTAATATGCAACGCAAAGTAGAGTTTTCTACTTGCAGACGTAAATAAACAAAAGGGAACCAACTCCAAACTTTTTTTTTATTAAATCAATGGTACAAGGGAGATACTTCCAATTGACGAAATAAAAAATTGTACTGAATTTATTAGGACAATATCAGCCAATCGAATTGCAAGAAAATACCCTAAATCAGGATAAAAAATATATCCCCTTTAAATTTGATATTGATTTCACCACAAAGCCTTTTAATAAACTTCAATTGATTATAAATTACTTTTATCATGTGCCCTTGAGAATAGGAATATACCATACAAATCCTATATAAAGCCGGCTTTAACAATTATCTCTATCTACCTTAAAACATCAAAGACAAAAACGAAAGAAATTCGAGCCAGTCCTTAAAAAGGTTACATGCACAATAAAAGAAATAGCGACAAAGTTTCAAAATCGAAAAATTTGGCAGAGACGCATTATAAGATTCTTCATAACTAAAAGACATCTTAAATCGTGGGCAACTTCATTCTTCACTTGGCCTTTAAAACATTTTTTTAATCGAGCGTCACTGATGAGTCTTTTGTAGACGAAACGCGCATCTGCAGTAAATATAAAATTCAATCCTGGAATCGATGATGATTTTAAATGCATTGGATTGTCATTTTTTGTTTCATGATTCCTACCTTCAATTGATTAATCAAAAGATAAGATGTGGTTTAAATGCAAATTACATGAATCAGAAACAAAAGAAATTAAGGACGAGGGTGTAAATAACCATCTGTCAAAGAACAACCGGAAGTAAACTTATTTAGTACGTACGTGAACAAAGGATTAAAGCTTTATTATATTTATTGAGATTCAATTTATGTGGTTAAGTTTTAAATTAGGTAAATTTGATATGATTGCGAATAAGACTACTCCTAAATGAAGTGTACAACGATAAAACAACTGTACAGCCATCAATATTTATGAAACCAGTATGAAAAGTCAGCCAACTATTAACATGATTATAGAAACCGGTTTGAGAAAATGTGAAACGAATCAAATAAAAAATACCAACTGCCAGATTTATGAAAAAATCCTTTTCTATGAAGCACATTTGCCTGCATACGAAGTATATGTCTTTCAGTTGATGCGATTCAGGGCAAGTACTTGCTGTCTTGTTTTCTTGTTAGATAATGAATACTAAACCATGAGTTCCATTGGCACATGTTGAAGTAAAAATAGTCTCTTCGTAAATTTAATCAGTTTGTTGACCGTTATTGAAACTATTATTCAGTACTCTTTCCCCGCATGTGACTTACGCACACTTTTCTAAAAGGTACGAGTTGCGGAGTTTTTAGTTTTCTATGTTGTGGTTTGTGTACTGTTGTGTCTTTGTCTGTCCCTTTCTTGTTTAGCCATTGCATAGTTAGTAGAATATATTTGAACCCAACATGCTTGAAATATATCAATTTGCCACTCTTTTAAAATGAGAAGCATGTTTGGAATTTACACAGCAATTATTTTGTTTCCGTTTTTCAACAGTTTACCATAATTTTATCCACTTTTTTTTATTCGACAACAAGTCTACAATAACCATTTAGTCCTTGTACAGGTGATATAAAAAATTGTGTGGTACAAATGCCAATTAGACAACTATCCCTATAGAATAAATGACATAGAAGTAAACTTCTATAGATAACCCCTGAATGAACCTAACCCATTCCCCATAGTCAGTTATTAAAGGCCCTAAATAAAAATTCATGGTGAACTACTGCTCTGAAACTCCAATGCAAATTCAAAAACGCTTAAGTATATCATCCAGCCTGGAAAACAACAGTCGTAGCATTGACTTGGTACAGACATTTACAACCCCCCCCCCCCCCAAAAAAAATAATGGGTTAAGCTGGTTTATAGTTAGCTTAAACTAATTCGACTGACATATGTTGTACAGTTATAAAAGTGTATAACTTAAAGGGAATATTCTAAAAAAAAAAATGAAAAATTGATATTATAGTCATCCATAATAAATAAGCATATTCCAAAAAAATATTACAGCTTTCTTCGTCTCGATAAATGAGTTAATAATAGATTTTTAAAACCAAGGATCAATTCAGTGCAAGTCGCCATCTTGTCAACCATTAAACACGGTTATATATTTACCACAAAGTCCTAGCACATATCATGACATGTACGTTAATCAGTGTTAAAATGATTTGTCAAGCTTATGGATGTTCTGCCTGACCAAGTAATGGAAGACTTCTTATTTTTTTAGTGGGTTAATATATAAGAAATATCCAGCGTATAGTGCCCAAGTCAGGTTTTCAATTTAGTTCGACGATGAATTTGCATTTTTGCTCTGAGATATAGTATCACGAATTATTTAGGAATTATTTTATAATAATGTTATAAGAGTCGGCTAAGTTAAGTGAACAAATTCCGAAGACACTTATTCTGGAGGAATAATAAGCATGGCTTCATAATGACCAGGGTAGTGTAAAAGTTACAAATTAGGATATTCTAATTTGCGACTTCTTGGCAGGTTCGTTTATTTAATACAGAATGAACAAGGAACATTCATAACTAGCGTGATCGCGAGTGAACCAGGTGAGCACAGGTTCAATTTATGAAATATGCCATTCCAACTAACCTGTCCGTGATATACATCCTTTGTACATCTATGTTCCAAGATTAGTAGTATATAACAAATACGAATAGAAGGATAAAATGTTATTTCAAAGTTGTTTCCCGCGGTTGCAGACTAACATGTAACTTTGAGCTTTTTTCAAAATGTTAATAAAATATCCACTAGTCTTAATAACAGAATGACTTCTAGATTATTGTTCAGAATGCACAAGTAGAACCTAGGCCCAATCCCGCGAAATCTCATTGACTTGTAACACTTGGGGGAACGCAATTTAAGAGTGGATAATAAAAGGAAAAGTATACGCCTAGTCCCAACGTTATTTATTTTCAATTCCACTATTATTTATATTTCGGCACATATTCTTCAGTTTTCTATACTTTTTGGTCCGATTATTTCTTAACCAGTATATTCCGTTTATATCCTCACATATGGTTACGGAAACAAATTTCTTTTATCAAGGTCTTTGTCTTGTAATTCCAGATGCATTTGTGGCATTCAAAATAATTAAAAAAGTTCAATATCACAGCTGATCACCCTTCCAATAAAATGTTAAGCTACGACTTCGTTGTCGTTCTAGATTTCGAGATGAATGTCGTTTTTTTAATAGTTTGTTCTTCATTTAACATGTGAAATAGATATCAATTAGTAAACTTTGGACTATTCAAATGAAGAATATACCGTGCAGGTTGGCTTTCGTCCTAGTATCGAGATAAGCGACATGAACAAAACTGTCATATAAAGACAGGCACGATAAAATCAATAGAGAAAAAAAATGTCAGTAAAAGTTGATTTGACCAGTAGAATCAACAACCTTTGATCTCGAGTGTATTGGTAATACATTAATGTGATTTTATAGTAAAAAACATTCCAATATCTAATTTATATGAGATAATCCATATTATTTTATAAAATTAACGCTCAAGATCTCACTAAGATTTAATGTCAAACACTAGAAGTATTACACCTGTCATTTAAGTGTTCCCGTACTTTTTTTGCCTAATAAGGACAAATAAAATTAAAACTAATTCTTCAGAGAACAATTGAAGGTCTTTCCACCTCGATAATTAGAATGAAATTTATAAAAAAGTTAGAAAGGATCACTCCTTGTTGATGTAACTTGGTACCTCAACTGATATAGAAAATAAGATTAATAGGTATATACAGAAGATTTAATTGTTTTATAATGAACAAAAACAAATTTGAAGCAAAGATCAAAATCTAGAACGTCAAGTTGACCTTTGACCTTGACCTCAATTTCAAGGTCAAAGGCCATTGATCTCAAATCAAAAGACTCCAGGTCAATCACTTGAATGGTTGTAGAGAAATATCGATTTCAAAAACAAAGGGGGAGAAATCTCCTCAAAGGGTTGACCAAAACACTTCGACTTCAATGGGTTGAAGTTGCCCCTTGTTGTAAACAGTAATTAGGCAAACAAATCGTATCATTAACTGTTACAGTTTCTTTTGAATAACGATAACAAGCAAAATTCAAAATTTATAACATGACCTTGACCTTTGACCTTGACCTCAATTTCAAGGTCATGGGTCAGTGAAAAAAATCTCAAATCAAACGACTCCAGGTCAATCACTTGTATGGTTGTAGAGAAATATCGATTTCAAAAACAAAAGGGGAGAAAACTCCTAAAAGGGTTAACCAAAACACGTCGACTGAATAAGTTAAAGTTGCGCCTTATTGTAAACAGTGATTTTGCAAACATAACATATCATCAACTTTTACAGTTTCTTTTGAATAACGATAACAAGCAAAATTCAAAATTGATAACATGACCTTGACCTTTGACCTTGACCTCAATTTCCTTTATATGGACCAAGGACTTCATATCAAAAGACTGTAGGCCTCTACAACTTATACTGTATGCATATGAATTAACCCAACATATCGTTTTTTTTAAATTTTCAAAGGGAAATAACTCCCAAAATATGTCTTTTGATCACCCCAGTCAAAGAAAAACAAATCATTCTTAAGAGTAGACGAACAATTTGGTGAAAACAGTTTGTAAAAATCTTATACGGTTTTTGAGATATAGCGATAACAAGAAAAAGGGGACGCGGGGAGATAACTCCTATAAGAATAAGTGTTTGGTCACACAGGGTGAGTTTTGAAACCTCCATTACTGAACAACATCATTGGCCAAACATCCATTCGATATGTTGTAAAACAAAAAAGCATCTCAGACGGCAGAAGAAAAAAAAAAAAAAAAAAAAAAAAAATAATCAGAAGAAAAACAAAAGGTCTTTCCACGAAAAGTGGAAAGACCTAATGATTTAGTAAAACAAGTTCTATTTTTCCGTTTTTATAAGACATACATAATTGATAAGAGAGTATATCATTTCGTTTTGACACCTGAATTTAGTTTTTTGACTTTAACCTAAAATTGTTCATTTCTTACATTATTAACTAATTTGAATCTTAATAAATGAATGATAACACCAAATATAATTAAATAATTTCACGGCGATCCATTTGTTTTAGTCACCACCTTAAATGTATTTTGAGTTTGTGTATTAAACGCGACCTTATGTCTTATATAACATTGGTCCGAAGAGACAGTCACACCTGGCACGGTGTGACCTATAGGACCGGCTAATTACCGATCTGCAAATACCATTTCACCTTTTTACAAACCTTCCACGAGTATTGCCAGAAATAATACACACATCGTAAAAACCAGTCGTAGCGTAAATAGTAAAATATTATTAAGCGTTTATCTAGATATAATCTATATAGTTAAGTTTATATACTTTAATCTATTTACCTTATCAGTCTAAGAAAGCGTATATTAAAACCCAAAAAAAAAAATTTGTTTGTGCTGTTTACAAAAATAAATCGAAATATACACCAAAAATATAGAAAAAAGTAGCTTATCAATGTTTACGTAAATACTTGCATGTTTGTTCGGTTTTTTTCTTATTATCGAATGGTTATAAGATTATAACATTTGTCATCGGAGTGCCTGCGATTATGTTATAGCATGATTAAAGACCAAGACTCTAAGTGATTATTCGAAATCCCGTCATGCAATACCAGGAAAAAACGTCACGACCTACAGGAAGTAGCTTATATTTTTTCATTAATTATTGATTTTTTTCTTTATTCTGCACAAATAGCGATAAAACTTTGTGAATATGTCATAATGTATATTTCACAGGTTTAAACTCCAAATAAAAATCTCGAATTTTCCCTTTGAGTAAATTAGAAAAAACTCCGAACTTCAGAAAAGGAAAAAATACAAATATTCTTTGTTTACACTGTCATTTTTTTATTACAGCGAGAAATATCGTCGTGGTACACAATGATTATAAAATATACTTGAAATTTATTGATTTTGGAAATGCAGCGGAAATAAAAAGTTCAACAAATGCTAACAAAAGTGAAGATATTCTTGGTATATATAATGTTAAAACACAGGTGAGCAGATATATATTTGTTATGTTTTTTCGAATAGACGGGAAAATATTACAGTCATTTCTTAAAATTTAATTTTAAATTCCATTTTTAACCGTAGAAAACCACGAAAAAACCTTGATGACGTCAAGTTCACATGACTTAATTATGTATATTGGCTGATAACAAAATAACGTCAGCCAATCAGAAGACGCGTTACATCCTAAATTAAATTATATATATGCAGAAATAATTATTCTTTATTGTAGTTTTAACATTGGTAGCGTTGTATTCGTGATCAGTTTTGTCCGAGCAATAGTGAGGGCTAATATAACACGAATATACTGCCAACTTATGTTTAAACTACAATAAAGTATAGCTTGCATCAATTATTTCTATTCTGATTAGGACAATAAAAACATAAATTACTATGTCCGATGTGTATAAAGGTAAAGCGATTGTGTAGGCTATTCCATGAACCTCCCTTTTTTGTAAAGAAGCAAACGGCTGGCACTGTGATGTTTGAAGGGAAGAGTTTTTGAACAGCCAGCATGAACGGTTGTCGTATCTAGGTCAAATATGTCAATTTCGGAATGCAAAACATTACAGTCATAAAAAATGAATTAGTAACAACATGTGGATCTTTCTAATATGACGTGCTTCTTTAGCTTTGTAAAGAAACCATACTTTATTATCCAATAAAATTAGTTTGCTCATGCGTATATTGACTACGGCAGAAAAATAAATTTTATCAAATTGGTATGCATTTAATGTATTCCATTAACTGAAAACACTTTCAAACTCTAAAATGATACACCTTTAGTTATTTTAATACTTTTACAATGACAACAATGTGTTACATTGACATATTTGACCTAGATACCGCAACGTCCATGTTGGCTGTTCCAACTTCAAAACCCCTCCCTCTGAAAAACACGTTTCATCTATCGTCTGCTTGTTTTCAAAATAAAATGGAGTACGAGAGAACAATCCCCTTAAAAATTGGACCTAAGGTAGAACATTAAGGACATAACTACGCCATTATTGACCATTACAACCAGAAACAATCTGTTCTACAGTATATTATTAGAAGTATCTCATCAGGACAAACATAAAGAGTTTTCAGACATGAAATTTGTGATGCATCAGTTACGTTAATGTTTGCCAGACTAATTGATGTCAGAATATGCCAGTTCGAGAAAGAGAGCTCGCAATCTGACGATGAACTTTCAACTTTTGCTGAAGCAGTTTCTGAACCAGTAGAAGAACCAAAACTAGCTTTAGAACCAACACTAGCTTCAGAACCAGAACCACCCTAAAGAAACAAAGGTTCAAAGAAATGCCAAGTAGAGATCACATAGATATGTTGGCTGAGGTCAGAGTGGTAGAGACAACTAAGCAACAAACTGATTGGGGAGTGCGCCTTTTCAGAGGTAAATAAACTGACTCAAATCACAACAATAAACTATCATTGTATATATATTACTATGATCTTTCCTGCTATTATGACTACATTCTGTCCTCACTATTCTGTTGAAAAGGCATCTATATAATAATTTCATTTAAACATATGATCTAACGATAAAAAATAAAATAAATTATAGTTTAATAACCTTATTACTGTTGTACTGAAATGACAAAATTGTTTCATATTTATGATACAATGGATTGACCCTAGCAGGGAATCGAACCCCATTCTCCTATAAAAAAAAATTAGGCGTAATTACCAATATATCACCAATGTTTCCAATCCATTTACAAATGCAACAAGATTGTCACTCAGTTTGAATTTTAATCATCATAAGAAAAACAAAATTTATCAGCAAAAAGTGTATGCTTTTTGTGTGAAGTACATATATGATGAACTGTGAGTCGCGACAAGACTAAACAAATAAGTCAACCAATAAAATAAAGAATAAAGGCCTTAAAACATCATATTGTTACATAGACATTTCCAAATTTGCATTTATTATAAAAGTGAATATTATTTAAACTTGATAAAATATTTTAAAAATATTAATTTAAATTTCAGGATTGTTGACTAAAAAACAATACAGTGACAAGTTTAAGGAACTTGAAAGCTCCATATTATACAACAGATTATGCTTTTATCTATCCAAGCCTGCAAAAAAAAGAGGAACAGATTACTCTAAATCAGCATTAGTTAGAATACGTGCAGCAATATCCCGTCATCTCACATCTCCACCATACAACCGTAATGATAATTTAATGAAAGATAATGCCTTCATGACATCAAATCATGTTATAACGGGAATGATAAAAACTATAAAGAGAGCCGGCAAAGATGTTACGGTACACAAAAAAAACTGTAGCTGAAGGAGACATACAGCGTTTATATTCAAGTGGGTTTTTTAACACAGATTCACCAGCAACACTACAAAACAAAGTATTCCGGGACTTAATGTTCAATTTTGGAAGACGAGGCCAGAAAGACTTAACGAGTTTGACAAAGTCATCTTTTGGTAAGTCCAAAGATGACAGGGACCATAATATTATAAAATGACATACAATGAGGCAAATAAAACTGACCATGGCTTTGATTCCCATGAAAACCGTCAAGAGGTGCGTATGTATGAAAAATCAGGAGATGTAAACTGTCCAGTGGCAAGTTTTGATTTTTATGTATTTAAATTGAGTCCTAAATGTAATGCACTGTTTCAACAGCCATTGCTTCATCCAAAACCAAATTGCTGGTATGCTAATCAAGCCATGGGAAGAAAAAATAGTCAAATGATGCCAAGGATTTCAAATGAAGCAGGCCTTTCCTACAGATACACCAACCATTGTATAAAAGCTACCGTTGTTACTGGGCGGAAACACACCGGGGTCGATGATGTAACTATCATGTCAGTTACTGGTAATAGAAACATTAAATCGTTAGAATGTTACGTTGCTGGACCGTCAGATGTACAAAGGTATGCCCTCTCATCAATTTTACAGGGTGTAGCTACCGCCAATAACAGTAATGAATCTGTGTCAAAGGGTCCCTCTTGCCAAGTCTCAAATGTCAGCACAACCTTATCAAGGAATCCTCTGTCAGATATGAGCATATTTACCAACGCTACAATAACCGGTGGAACATTTACGATAAAGTTAGTAAATAACGACTTACCCGATTCTCCTTGTGCGTCCACCGCCATTGACAATTGACTTAAAAATGTGCGTGTCAGCTGAAATGGACCTCACAGGAAAAGACGTCGATTTATAACTTTTCTGTTATATTGTGAAACAAATATTGTTTAAGTCAATACATTTGTTAATTTCTGTTTTAATTTAGAATTTTAAAATAAATACAACTTCGCGAAATTTAACTGGTTTGAACTTGTTGAATAAAAATTAACAGGGAGGTTGAAGGAAGAGCAAACACAAATACTGTACACTTATACACAGCGAACATAACAATTACCGTAATTGTCCTAATCAGACTCGAAATAATTGATGCCAGCTATCGCTCTGGCAAAAATAATCACGAATATAATGCTTACCCAAATTAAAACTACAATAAAGTATAGCTGGCATTAATTATTTCTGAATTAAAGAGTTAGGAAGTGTTTTAAGTTAATGAAATATATAAAATGCATGTCAATTAATAAAATTCATTATTTTGCAGGAGTTAAAAAACGCATGTGCCAAAAAACATTTTGGATTAAGAGCATTGGTTTATTCGAGAAGTGAACACATAAGAAACACGTCAATTTAGAATAACAAATAAGCAAGTTGAAATTAACAAAAATCTTCGACAGAACATGCTTTTAGAATTTGAGTGCACACTTGCAAGAAAATGAACAGCGAAAACCATAAGCAGTAAAATGAGTTAATAGTACAAAAACACAGCACACGAGAATATTATCTATGTCCGATTTGTAAACAAAATAGAAATTAAGGAATATTGTGTCGTGTGTTGTAGTGATATGGTAGTATATAAACGAAATAAAATTCCAAGATCTCGAACAATCTGTAATTATCCTTAGTAACATATTGTTTTCTTTTAGATATTGGGTTCATTCGATAAGATTGATTTTGGCTTAGGAGAATTCAAAACGACAACTCAAGAACATCTTTCCGAGGAAAAAGTGGTGGAACTGCAGAAAAAAGCAAGTCAACTGTCGATTAAATTTGGTAATTTACTTCGGTTGTGTTATACAAGTGGTTTTGATGGATGTGAAATTCTAGAATTTAAAATTGATACTATAAGTCAGAAGAGCATTTGTTATTAGTTAACTAAACATATTTAAAGGTTAGAGACCTCTTTTTTGAGATATTTATATTTCTAATTTAGCTGGAAAAACTGATTTGGATTTTTACTATAGATTTGCATTGGAAAAATTTAAGTCTCAAATTGGAAGAAAGAAATCTAAAACCTGTGTGACAGTAGCATAAAATTCAATTATATTGGCAACGATGTATGAACTTTACTAACATACATCATATGTAAAAATGAAAACTAGATAGGGGCACAGCAGTCAACAATGTGTCTTTATCTTAATCTTTATAAAACAAACATGTATATAAATAATCCATATTAACACAATGACGGGATATATAATCATATTAAACGATATTAAAAGCAATGTACAAGATGTGGTTTTCAACAATACATGTTTATTTATGAATATTAGATGCAAATCAAAAATCAAAAACAAAACCTTTTAAAATCGTTTAAAAACTTATATTATCGACAAAAAACTTTATTGATATTATGCATTTTGTATGCCAATGAATAAAACAAGATAATTCGTCACAGAAATATATCTCTTTTTTTATGAATATAAATATTTATATGCATATTTGAATTTTAGCAAAAGACGCAGCTGCGAATTCCAGCATTATTAATTTAATATTCAAATGTAAAACGGATGTGATAAGCCTAAGAAATGACCTAACAAAAGGTATGCTTTTTCAGAAAAATACAAGATCATATTTGTTTTTTTATTGCATATATTCAAGACAAATCTGAAAATACCTGTTTACATTCACTTATACGTACGGTTTATATTTATAAAGGGAACAAGTTTAAGTTGATCGTTATGCACATAATAATAATCTTGACCAACAGAAGCTCGAAAGGTACTGATTTCTTAAGAAAGGTAATGACGGCAAACAATATAATATAATTTAGAAATAACCAAGTTTAAAATGTCCTATATATATTTCGTACGACGACGTGGTTACTGGAATTACATTTATGATATCCACTTGGTGACTGTAGTATTATTTCTGTAAAAATAGCCTAAACATGTAGTTCACTTTTAGATAACCCACTACGCGTGTTATTAAGTGCACACCACAATTTTGTTTATGTTATTTTTTCATAGACAGAATACATATAACAGTCATTCCTTTGATGTATCAAAAAAGTTTGACCGTCATGAATGTTGAATTGTGTTCATCTGTACTGCATTATAAATACAAATATTTGGCCATTCCAGTCAATTTCTAACAGGTGGGGATGGATGGGGAGATTGTTTTATACGTATCAGAAAGAAAAAAATCACGAAAAACTACCTATCAGATCTAAACATTAAGACCTATCAGATGTAGAGTTTCTGTTCATATTTGGTGAATGGGCTTTCATGGGGAAAAATTATTATCAGAACTTTTTACTGCAAGGATTGTACCCATCAAAATTTTAAACAGCATAGCAGATAATGCATGATACGAAACTTTTTACATTCAAAAGCACCCCTAAGATCTAAGATATGCATTTTTGTAACCCCTAAGATGTAAGACCCTCAGAAGATGTTTGCGTATAAGTGTACGTGACAGATGAAAAAACACAAAATTGCATCCCTTAAATGTTAACTTTTACACCCTTCAGAAAGGATTATCCAGCCCCCTTGGCAGATATTAACTAGAATGGGCCATTAAGACAGAAACATATTCCGATTTTAACATATTTTGAATTATCAGTATTTTTCTTTTTATTAACAAGAGCAAAATTTCATCCATAGTTTTGATTGCAGGTGTAGGTGAAAGTCATAAAGAGGACAAATGCATTCTTACTTAAAATGCTACGTATTACAGGGCTGTAAATTCAGGTCGAAGTGATTGACAACTCGAAGAATTGGTTATTAACCTGTATTTCCTGAATTCATAATATTTACGAAATAACTTAAATGTCCACTGTTATTGCTAAATTTTTGCATATTTTCACTTTGATGTTTGGTTATCTTTTTTTATAATCCTCCACAAGTATCTAGTTTACACGATAACTTTTACATACTATCTGTATTGAAGATTGTTTTCCAATAAATTTTGACCTTCTGTATGAACCGTAAATGCATATACTTTATATATACTATTTATCTATCTATTTATGTGTGTAGATGTACTAGTTTAATAACAAAGCATGTGTGGAATTATTTAAAGCCTTGTAGAAAAAATAGCAGAAAAAAAATAGAAATAAATTACAAATTTAAGAGAAAAAAATAAAAAGCAAGATAATGAAATAAAAGCAAAAAAAAGAAAAATAAAGAGAAAGAGCAAAATAAATGAATTTATAAAAAGAAATGTAAAAGACTTTTGTTCTTTTGTGAATAGTTGTCTAATTGGCAATCATACCAAATCTTCTTTTTTATATTATGTTCATTATGTTTACGAAAGCCAAGTTAACTGATTATTCATTATCATGATAATCTTCTGATTGATACATAGAAGTTTGAGTTCTTACCAACAATTTTGTTCTTGTCACATTCATAATGAAAACCTTATGCTTTGACGTTTTATTAGAATATTATTAGGTTTGTTTGCTTTCCTTACCTTTTCTTAAATAATTGTTGACCTGTAATCCTCATGTGTGTGTGTTCTTGTGTTAGTTGATTGCTACATGTTATAGATATTTTCCGTATGTTCTTGTTTTCATAATAAGAGACCCACTGTTTAGTTTAAACATATTTTATTTGCTGAAATATGCAAAAGGGATGAGACACAAGTTCATCAAACTTATATAGTCTTCTCCCAAAACAATTTATAATTATAGAATATTTAATTTTGTACTCTTATTGGTGTTATATTTACTACAATTGGTATTGGTATCACATTTGTTCTAATTATAAAGAGTGCGATATTCATCTTTGGAAGATTGTCAAAACAAAACATGTAAACGGTATAATGTTTTTCTATATTTCGGAAAATAGCGGCCAAATATTGTCTAGAGGGAATAATACTGATACAAGTTTGTGTTGCCGGTTACTCTATGTATAACTCGACACGTCACTACGACATCCATGATTTTTTTTTCAGAATGAAAAAAAAACTAAACAAATGTATATTGGTACTGTGTTAATTTTAAATGAACATCTCCTACTCTCTCTCTCTCTCTCTCTCTCTCTCTCTCTCTCTCTCTCTCTCCTCTCTCTCTCTCTCTCTCTCTCTCTCTCTCTCTCCTCTCTCTCTCTCTCTCTCTCTCTCTCTCTCTCTCTCTCTCTCTCTCTCTCTCTCTCTCCATCTTCAACTTAATTTGATGATTGTCCCCATATGATAGATACCTAAAACAAATAATTTTTGTTTGTATAATTAATGTTAAGAAAGAGCTCATCTAATCCAGTTTTTTTTTTTATCAAAACGAAGATTTGTTTTTCAATCATTCTTCATTAAGGTTTTACAAGTAAAGATGTTTAATTTAGGTTTTTACAAGATATCTTGACATTATTCATTATCGTTGGTTAGCTATTGTTCATTGATGGAAACTATAGAAGAGAACATTTAGATCTTACAAGAACTTATTTAATGTTTACGGGCAAGTGTTGAGTCTATTAATTTCTTGAGTCATATTTCTGGTTTTTCAAATTCTCAACACCATATTTGAAAGAAAAATATAAACAACAGTTTACATGACGTAACATAGTAAACGTTTTAAAATGCAAATGATTAGCAAAGATCTAGTCAATGATTTCGCCAAAATTTGTTCTCATCTGTTTAAAGTATTCACTAACCGAACACAATCTTAGGTACAAACTCTCCTGTAGTTTCATCTCCGATCCACATACTCATAATTAGTTAATGCAGTAAAGGAAATGGCATGGAACGAATAAGATCAATTTACGAAGAGTGATTCAGGTAAATATATATCGGAAAAGGACTTAGTTGTGATAAGCAAGCAATGAAACATAAACCGAAATAGAGAAGTACAATAGTGATATATTAAACCACTGCGATGACTTAACGAGAATATGTCAATCTCTGTGTCTTAATTATACTTTTATCCAAAATAAAGATAATAGCCATTTTTCTACACACCTATGAAATGTCCAAGAAAATGCATACATGAAATCCTCATTACGTTACACCAGTAGTTATTTTGCAAAATTGCATGTTAATGTACATCTTAAGACATTTGTACGAGTATCCTACCGTAGTCTAAAAAATCGGTCATCCTCTAAGGCAGAATACGTTTTTTCTACTCTTTTGAATTAGAAAAAACATGTCTAAAGGTAAGTTTTCATTGTTATTCTCAAGTATTGCTTAAAAATGCCAATTTTTTAAATGACCGTTTCAATCCCGACTTCCGAATGTCTAACAACATTCTAGAACTTTACAAAATCCTACTTCCAGCCTCCATTTCTTTGTGTACATTCCATTCAGCGACATCAATCTTGTGGCAGGCAATACGGGTCAAGCAAGTCGATTTTTTATGAGTTTCAAAATGACAAGCTCCTTACGTCTTTCACGATTTTCCCGCAAAAACAAGCCCAACCAAAATGAAAGAAAAACTGTAAGAAAAAACGATGTCCCTGCCATAATTTTGTGCAGGAATATAAAGTAGATTAATAAAAAAATAATTTACATTTATTTTTCATAAAAAAAAAAGATTCATTATAAAAAGATCGATATTCTGACCATCATGACTGTAGGTAAATATTCATATAAAATTCCATTGATGTCGAAAGGGATGGCAAAAAATGAGGTTTCCTGTTCAATAAAACCCAAAATTATTGCTAACTATTTTAAAGCAATATCCCAAAAACAAATACTGTAATTACCGAAGGCTGGAAAATCACCTAATTGACAATAGAGCAATTTGATTGGATAGAACGATTTTAAATCACGTGATTTTGACGCCATTGGAATTTGAATGTAAATCAACAAGGTCAATAGGTTCAGTATGGGACAGCATCGTACATTGTGTTACTGAGAAACAATTATGAATTACTAAACTTGACAATACATGGCAAAGTCTACAGAAAAAGAAGAAAAAAGCCTTATGTGAACGACTTATCAACATACCTGGATAACTTTATTTTCAAATGATCTTTCGATAGCAGTACGTAATTTATCATAGTGCGTTCATGTTTTATTGAGTGAACATTCCTGTTGCAAAAATGTAATACATTAGTGCATTTAAGATTGAAAAAAGGGTTTTAAATATTTCTATCTAGAATACCTTATCGTTCCCTTGTAGTAACTGAAACTCTTGCATAAAATAGACATACATGTAGTGATCTATCTATTTAGAAGTCCTGGTATCAAGGCCAAACTGCCTAAATTTTGTTAAATGTCATATACTGACTAATTGATATCACAGTTTGAAATGATGTTAAGACATCTCAAGTACGTCTTACTTGTAGAAATTTAAAATAGCTTAGAATATTTAAAAGGTGTAATACCACCATTGATTTTCCACTATTAGTCTTTGATTAACTTAATTTATATAAGGACGCCGTTTGTACGTTTCTGAATAAATTTAATCATACCAAGTCATGATTAGAAAATGAATTTATATGCTTAATTCTATTCATATACCATGTATAGAGAGCAGTCATATCATTTAATGCATAACTACAACGACCCACATTTTCGTATACGTCTTACAGAAAAGACGAATTAATAACAGAGATTTGATAAATGAATTTAAACAGGTAAATGTTAAACACCATAAAAAGTAAAGACTTTAATATTTAACTATGTATAAATGAAAAAGTCAGATCATTCACTTTTTTCCCAAACTATGTTTTATTTATAATGAAACAGAACTCAGAAATGACGGTCTGGGTGCGTTGTAAAGTCTAAACGTCATTTCAAAGATCAACAAATTCGGTTTTTATGCAACGATGTGATAGGTCTTGCTAAGTGACTGTCGTCAGTTTATTATGTTATGTTGTGTTGTTACACTACTTTCTAACGACACAGCCATATCGTTAATTGCATGTTATATTTCTGGACACTGGTTGTCATTGGCTGCCAAACGTCATATAAGTTCCTCGCCTCTCTTTCGTTTTTCGACTTTTGTTTTAGCGTAGAAAATGTTTTTTGCATTTGTTACGCTGTATTTACTTTGCTAATTTTAGAATTCCGTACGGTCAATTATGGTGTTTTGTATGCTACGTTCAAACCTATGATTGCGTTGGATAAAAACCTCTATTTTCATACATGTTCATGTAAAACAAATTTCGTGGTAGAAGGGTATAATTACAGCACAAAAAACATTTTCCAAAAGACCAAAAAAGTGAAAAAGATTATTTTATCAAAACGCATTTGACTAACAGGTCAAACAACTGATGTTCTTAAACCCTGCTGACTGCCATTGGCGATTGCCAAATACATTAATCACAAGATGTAACAAAATAGATCTAAATACTAATTTAATACTAAACAGAAAACAATAAATTTATGGCAAAGAGGTAGTACCACAAACATAAGGTGCAATAATGTGTAAACACCTGATCCGGATTTCGACAATAAATGTCCCTTCAGTGATGTAAGGGGTCGAAACACTACCTGGCGGGTTATATAACTTAGCTCAACTAAGGATACATTCTTGGATTGAAAGAGTCAAAAAAGGATGAACGGGTCATATTAACCGGAGGGAAAATATGATACAAGCCCTAATAAAAAATATAGACAAGTCTAAATTGAACACTAAGTTCATCCTATGATATCGTTGCATAAAAACCGCAATTTTTATACGTATGCATTTAAGGAAATAACTTGTAGAAGGATCTAAATACAGCACAAACAACACTTTCCGAAAGACAAACACGTGAAAAAGTATATTTTAACAAAACGCATTCGACTAACAGGTCGAACAACTGATGTTCTTAAACCCTTCTGACTGCTATTGGCAATTGCCAAATAAATTGATCACAAGATGTAACAAAATAGATTTTAGTACTAATTTAATACTAAACAGAAAACAATAAACTTGTGGCAAAGATGTTATACCACAAACATGAGGTGCAATAATGTGTACACCAGATCCGGATTTCGACAATAAATGTCCCTTCAGTGATGTAAGAGATCGAAACGGTACTTGGAAGGCCATATAATTTAGCTCAACTTAGGAAAGACTCTTGAATTTAAAGAGTCAAAATAGGATGAACGGATCATACAAATGTATAAACAGGAATAAAAATGTGAAATAAACCCAAACGAAAAAATATAAACAAATCTAAATTGAAAACTACGTTCAAACATATGCGTAGGATAAAAACCATATACTGTAGATTTAATTTTTTTCATGGGTACCAATTGTCTAGGATTAAGGAAGACTTGCATGTTTGTGGATATTTTTTTTTTGTAGTTTTGCCAAAGTCTGCATACAAGCCTATAACAAATTTGTTTTTCGATGAACATATAATTTCGTGGTTCACCTGTACCCACGAAAGCCACGAAAATTGGTATCCAACGAATAATAATAAATCCACAGTATATATGTGTGTTCAAATGACTTTATACTAATTTGTTTTTGCAGAGGCCTTTTAATAATATTATCCGAGAGAAGCTGTTTTTTTAAATGCTGTTTTGTAAGCTTTGATAAAGGCAAAACGAAGCCATGAATAACAACTCAGAGGAGAAGTATATTAGTGTTTGTCATTTAGCTTGCAATACAAATCTTTCCACTTTCAAATTGTATAGTAGTGTAGGGACTATTCTTTTCTAATCTCCCTTAAAATATAGTCATTACGCAGACTTCAAGCCTTTAGTACAACTAGTTTTCAACCGGTTCCTCAAGCTTCTGGTTGAAAGATTTCTATAAGATAATCATGTTCTTATAAGAATATGACTTGTTGCAAATGCCATTCGAGTAATCAGGCGCCCTATCTGCGATGTCACCAGTGGTCTACCGGATCCTGGCAAGTCTTTCACTTTATTGGTTCGGATGAGTTTCTGCACAAGCCTACTAACTTCAGTATAATGGTATCCCATCTGACGTCCAATAGATTTATATATTAATTAATAATCCTGATGACTGCATACCGATAATTTGCCATCTTTGAGCCTCCGATATTCGTCTTCGTACCATGTTCACAGAGTGTGAATAGAATTTATTCTCAAATCGAAGGACTTAAATACTCAAATTTGAAGCGCGGGGAAATGCATTTTGTAATTTGCATGGGAGGTATGGTTCATGTGCATGATACTTCGATATCTTAATGACCAGTCAAACCTGCATGCTAGACCACACGACCACCTGGGCTTCACAAATAATAAAGCTTTCGGTGGCCGTGTGATACCTTTCCTCGTCAGTTTTAATCTAGTGGCGTAATACAGTACATGATATATAAGCATGGAGATGTTATTGTTACTGATCAGCTCAATTATTTATAGTAAATGATCCTACAAATTAATGCAAGATACAGTCACAGAAAATAATTATATTTATAAGTACGCCTGAGTCAGTAACAACTCTACAACAGATGTATCCATCGGATCACCAGCAATGATAATGATACATGGTTGTGTACATTATGTATATACAACTCGTCTAAACATCAACCCAACAATGTTAGATCTGTAAATGTGCTTTCCAAAATTTTTTGTTCTTCCCTCGCCGGGATTCGAACCCATGCTACTGAGATATCGTGACACCAAATCGCCTGCACTGTAGCCGTCCCGCTTGACCACACGAACACCTTGGCTTCACAAATAATAAAACTTTCGGTGACCGTGTGTTACCTTTCCTCGTTAGTTTTAATCTAGCGGCGAACTACAGTACATGATAAATAAGGCATGCAGATGTGATTGTTAAAGATCAGCTCAATTATCTATAGTAAAGGATCCTACAAATTAATGCAAGATACAGTCACAGAAAATAATTATATTTATAAGTACGTCTGAGTCAGTGACAACTCTACAACAGATGTATCCATCGGATCACCAGCAATGATGGTGATACATGGCTGTGTACATTATGTATATACAACTCGTCTAAACATTAACCCAACAATGTTAGATCTGTAAATTTGCTTTCGCAAATTTTTTGTTCTTCCCTCGCCGGGATTTGAACCCATGCTACTGAAATATAATGACACCAAATCGCCTGCACTGTAGCCGTCCCGCTAGACTACACGACCACCTGGGCTTCACAAATAATAAAGCTTTCGGTGGCCGTGTGTAACCTTTCCTCGTCAGTTTTCATCTAGCGGCGTCCTACAGTACATGATATATAAGGCATGGAGATGTTATTGTTACAGATCAGGTCAATTATCTATAGTAAAGGATCCTACAAATTAATGCAAGATACAGTCACAGAAAATAATTATATTTATAAGTACGTCTGAGTCAGTGACAACTCTACAACAGATGTATCCATCGGATCACCGGCAATGATGGTGATTCATGGCTGTGTACATTATGTATATACAACTCGTCTAAACATCAACCCAACAATGTTAGATCTGTAAATTTGCTTTCCAAATTGTTTTTTTCTTCCTTCGCCGGGATTCGAACCCATGCTACTGAGATATCGTGACACCAAATCGCCTGCACTGTAGCCGTCCCACTAGACCACACGACTACCTGGGCTTCACAAATAATAAAGCCTTCGGTGGCCGTGTGTTACCTTTCCTCGTCAGTTTTAATCTAGCGGCGTACTACAGTGCATGATAAATAAGGCATGCAGATGTTATTGATACAGATCAGCTCAATTATCTATAGTTACTGTAAAGGATCCTACAAATTAATGCAAGATACAGTCACAGAAAATAATTAAATTTATAAGTACGCCTTAGTCAGTGACAACTCTACAACAGATGTATCCATCGGATCACCGGCAATGATGGTGATACATGGCTGTGTGCATTATGTATATACAACTCGTCTAAACATCAACCCAACAATGTTATATCTGTAAATATGCTTTCGCAAATTTTTTGTTCTTCCCTCGCCGGGATTCGAACCCATGCTACTGAAATATCGTGACACAAAATCGCCTGCACTGTAGCCGTCCCGCTAGACTACACGACCACCTGGGCTTCACAAATAATAAAGCTTTCGGTGGCCGTGTGTAACCTTTCCTCGTCAGTTTTAATCTAGCGGCGTACTACAGTACATGATATATAAGGCGTGGAGATGTTATTGTTACAGATCAGCTCGATTATCTACAGTAAAGGATCCTACAAATTAATGCAAGATACAGTCACAGAAAATAATTATATTTTTAAGTACGTCTGAGTCAGTGACAACTCTACAACAGATGTAACCATCGGATCACCAGCAATGATGGTGATACATGGCTGTGTACATTATGTATATACAACTCGTCTAAACATCAACCCAACAATGTTAGATCTGTAAATTTGCTTTCGCAATGTTTTGTTCTTCCTTCGCCGGGATTCGAACCCATGCTACGGAGATATCGTGACACCAAATCGTCTGCACTGTAACCGTCCCGTTAGACCACATATAAAATAATCAATGATAAATCTTACAAGGCGATGGATCATGTAATATGATTCTGTACACTTCAAAATATAATATATAACAAGTCAAAAAGGATACAACATCACCATTAAATAACTATAAAATGAACAAATATTAGATATTTCGGATAACAGATATCCTTCTTCGGTAGTAGCACGATGTCGAATGAATCATGTCAATATATTAAAATTAAGACACTATCAAAATCTTGAAAGTATATACATTTTAAGCAGAAACCACAGACGCTGGTACAATTTTTAAATTTCCAAACACGGCGCAAAGATTACAAAGATATGCCAAATAAGAATAGTTATTTGCGATGTGAACTGGCACAACTCTAAATTGCCAAAGGTTGTGACAGTTTAGATGTTATTACTGCATGCAGGGCAGTCCTCAAACAAAAAAATCAAAAATGCCCTAACCGATCCAAGTTGGTATAATATTTCAAATTTGACAACGGTAGGGCGATTGCAACAAAAACTACATATTTAAGCCTCCCAAACGAATAGCAGTTTAATAATGGTTAGAAAAAAGAAGTTTTATCTAATAAGGTAAAATAAATTAAACGTGGCTACGTACCTACACATCCATCCTAAATGAATGAAGCCCTGTAATTTAACTGGTATTTAAAAAAAAATCTTCAAACTGAAAAGTCAGTGCGGAAGCCGGAGTTACTGGAAACAAGTGATGACGGAAATGAGTGACTCATTCTATGTTTTTTCATGTATGCCCTCTGAGGAAACTGTCCTTAACTTTTTTTATCCAAAATCTTTCCCGCGCGACTCTGTCGACCTTCGACCAACCCTCGTTGTGGTCTATGATTGTGATGGTAAGGTTTTTGAGATCAGCTTGGGCGTGCCCAGGTGATCTCAAATGCCGACTTACGGGTAGGTCGGGCTTCCAAGTGTAGTTACACTGATGACAATTCATGCGTTTGTTGAATGGTTGCTCTGTCTCGCCATCATACTGCATGTCACTTCGACACTGAAGGAGGTATACAACATTCTGGGTTTTGCAAGTTACATTGCAAAATATAGTGTACACAGACCTAGTCGAGTGGCAAGTAAATGTTTGAGTATTTAGTATTTGTTGACAAGTCAGACAACGTCTGTTACCACATGACTTGCACCATCCTGCAATTCAACAGCTTTTATTAGAGGAGACGTCAACTAAGTCTTTCAGACTTGCAGGTCTCCGAAAAGTTAAGACAGGAGGATTGGGAAAGATCTTAGATAATTTAGGGTGTTTGGCAATAATTTGCCAATTGGCACGGATGAAATGTAAAGGGTAAGTAAAGGCTGGATTGTATGTTAAAACAAACGGGACTATTGTGTTGCGCCTCTTCCGTTTGTACTGTAAGAGGTCATTGCGGCTGTTATTGTTAGCGCACGCAAACCCCTTATCTATGTCCAATTTCTCATAGCCTCGTTTTGTCAAAAAAATATATATTATATCTCAATACCAACACTAAGCATGTTCACCTACTGCATGTACTGTGGATTTGTTTATTTTCGTGGGTATCAATTTTCACATGGATTGAGGAAAACTTGAATTTTCGTGGGTATTTAATTTCGTGGTTTTGCAGCAGTCTGCTTTAATTCTTATAGAAAATTTGCCATTCGTTGGACATTACCCGAAAATTGGTATCCAACGAAAAATAATGAATCCACAGCATATGAAGCCAAATTAAAACTGGGATCTTTGAGACACCGCATAGTCAATTACGTTTGTTCATACACTTTCTTGCTGTTAATTCATATTTGTGGAGGCATTCTAGTTTTATTTAATTGTTTTATAAAAAGGCAATAACAGCTTATAAACACTGAATTCTACCAATAAATTTAAAAAGCTGAATGATCACAATCATTGATTGATGTGTGTTTACAATAGTCAACTATTTATAGATGCAACACTTTATTCCTGAAAAACGAAGAGAACATTTCAAGTTGAGAAAATATGCACTGTTTACGACCAGTAATAAACCAAAAGTATTTCTTTGTAGAGATGAAATCAAAATATCTACATCAATGCTGTCTTGACTGGAGAGAAATTGGAATACATAATAAGAATATCGAAGTACATGTAAAAGGTTCAGTTTCTCCCTATCATAAGACCGAGTATACAGTAAAGATAATTGATACAATAAACGTGGACAAAAAGACACTGGTTGAAGCATGTGATAACGAATACCGTGATATCAAACCAGCAACTGTGATAGATGATATTCATTTTGTTGCCCAAACGGTTCAAAATGTTTCAGCTAGGAAATCAACAAATCCGACAAATGTTCAGTTTCTGAATCAAATAGCAATGCACAATATTAAATGCATTTCTGGAGATTCTGAAATGTGTATTTACGTACGAAACCCCGCCGATGAAAAACAATGGAATAATATTGCACTTTTGTTAGTTTTTTCTGCTTAATGCTTTTTCAGGCAACAACGGTCTTCTTCCATTATGTTTATATGATATTTTAAGAAGGTTTTTCTTCCTACAACACATGCTATACATTGCTTGTCTAACACTTTATGTTTTTTTCCAATACAGAGGTCAATCAATATTTAAAGATGTATTGGAGGGTCATCATACTAACATATATGTAACACTCCCAAACGTGTCCATCCCCCCAAACGTGTCCGATTCCCCCAATCGTGTCTATTCTCCCTTAAAGTGTCCATATTATTCAATGTTGCCCAAACGTGTCCGATTTTAGTATCCTCAAACGCGTCCGATAATTGTTATCCGCCTGAACGTGTCAACTTTTAAACGTCAGAACGTCTCACGTCTTTTAGCGCTAATACATGTATGTCAAAAAGGACATTGATAACGTTTACAGCAGTTCTATGACAGTTGATAGAGTGGTCATTTGTTAACATTAGTTCGATTAATGCTGGTTGTTAATGATTATCATAATTGAAAATTTAATCTGCAACATATAAATTAACCTTTGACTGAAATTACTTATTGTTCAGTTGTAAGTATTTCTTGCTCATTAAGGGGACTCGCTGGTCTAAATCAACCTTTTTTTTCTAATATAGGATTTCGCTACTTTTTTTTTATGATTAAACTTTATCTTATACCTAATAGAAATATATATAAAAATTGAAGTCACCGTTCATTTAAGCTCACAATCTGCCTCCGAAAGAAGCAAACAGTTTTGTTAATGTCCTTTTTTTTCTGTTGAACTAATAGGAGAAATATTGGTACATTGTAATATCAAAACAAAAAAAGATCTAAATTACAGAAATCGCTTAAATTTTACATTTATTTAGTTTTGATACAGCTTGTTTGCAAACAATAATAAAAGATATTTCAATTAAAACGTCAAAACATGACATTTTTTAACCAAAGGGAGATAATTTGGAGCTTTTTCAATGATATAAACATTTTCAAAGTCATCTGTGGCCAAACCAAATGATTTGTCTGTGTGATTGTTGTACTATATTATAAAGTAAAAACTAATAGTGTAAGAAATAAAATTTGTGATGAAAAAGCAAATGTTTGATTTTTTGCAGAAATTTTTATACCGGCGAGCCTCCTTAAGAACGTGCATACAAATAATTTGAGTACATTATTATATTATCGAACGACATTATGTTAATGATATATTATGTAGTTAGGTTCTATCATTATACTGGGAATTTAAGATTTGGCTTTAATTCTTATGGATATTTCTGATTTACACTAGTTTGAATTGAAATCTAAAACAATAATGCGAGTAAAAACCGATTTTTTTATAACCTTAGTAAAAAGCAGGCAGCTACTTCAATATCTGTTATGTAATATAAGCCGTTTTAAATAAAAGCTGCGGAAATAAAAAAAATGTTGCTTCCAAAATACAACTGATGGCACATTATGAAATGTGGAATGCTTCAAAGGTTTTAATGCGCCGATAAAACGTATACAAAAACAAAAAAAACAAACAACCTATGTATTTATAGTATGGACACGAATGGTAGTTCCACTTAAAGAAAAAAAGCTTTAGATGGACACGTTTTGAGGGATTGGACACGTTTGTGTGGGCATTTAAATTGAACACGTTTGGCGCCCTTTTACAACTAGCAATGTTTTGCAGTTCATTGACGTCAATGTTGCTCGATGCTTTTTTTTAAGTACATCTTTTAAATATGTTTTCGAATTTCCATACTGTTCAAAAGTTGAATAAATATTGAACATTAATATGCATGCACCATCAGTATAAATTTTTCTCAAATATTTGCGAAGATATTTTGTTGTGAGACTGAGAACCAGACAAAAAAGAACATCATGAAAAATACATGCATCATGTGTCTAGCTGTCTGTCCGCTGGAGTTAATTTAAATTGTAGTTAAATTCTTATACTGACTGGTAAAGAAAATGCTTTTAAGAAAAAAAGGTATAACACACTCCAGAACTATCTGCCTGAAAAGGGGATACCAATTGATAACGTATGCAAATTCTACAACCTTGAAAGTAATTACGAGTTACTAAAACGTTGGGAAAATTCTTTCATTTGTTAAAGCCATTCTTATTTTCTATTCATGTTCTAATGTTTAAAAGTTAATTTCGACTACAACTTGGCCCATTATATTGGACTCAAATACGCCGTTATGTCTATGTTAACATTTTGTACTTGGATAGAATTTATATCAGTGTTTTATTTATGTGCTTTGACTGTATGTTATATTAGAGCTGGTGACCTTTAATTTCCTGAAACAGTAATAAAATCTTTAATTAGCTTTAGATAACAACTTGTTTAGACTTTGAAAGATTTTGAGGCTTATCTATGGCATTGATATGCTAACAGTTCTAACAAATTTTTATAATTGATATTTCGATTTGAATATATATGTAATATATGCAACATGACGTTAATAACAAACAGGCATACATTAGTGTATTAGAACATAAATGTTTGTATTCTGAGGCTTTATATATAGGGTTTTGATAAGCTTTGTTGTAAGTACTTTTTTGTTTGCTCTTTTATTGACATATACCCTACATGTCATTAAGATCGTCTATGCATTGTTATTGTAGGATGATCGTTTGACATTGGTCTCCAAATATTTGCTCGGCGCTTGGTACCTTTTTTCAGATTTTCAATACTCATAAAAATTTCTTATAAATATAAAACATTAATGTGCATGCATCATCATCACATAGTTTTTTTTTCTCAAATATTTGATAAAATTTTGACTGTAAGACACAGAGCTAGAGGTCAACATACAATTTTAATAAAAAGTGCATGCACACTACTGCTAGCTATGAATCCGCAGAAGTTAATTCAAGTTGTAATAAATCTTTTATACTAGTATAGAAATGCTTTTAAAAAAAGGATACACTGCATTTATGCCTGTAACAAAAACAAATGCACACTGCAGAATTATCTAACTCAAAGAGGATAAAAATCAAAAACTTTTATAAATTCTAAAGTAATTACAAGACCAGTAACAGAAACGTTTGGAAAATTCTCTCATTTGCATGTGACGGATTTTTAAGCCATTCTTAATTTATATTTATGTTCTTAGGTTTAATAGCTTATTTCGACTACTCCTTAGCCCATTATATTGGTCTCGAATACACCGCTATGTCTACATTAACATTTTGTACATGGATAGAATTTATATCAGTGTTTTATTTATTTGCATTGACTGTTTCACCTTCTTGTCATCTTGCAAACCTGTTGTGCGATACTTACATGCACTATATGGACTGCCGAGAAATTATTCAGTCAAAATCAAGTACATTCTACTTATCAATGTTTTTTGTTGGATATTTCAAACTACCATCGTTATCAAAACTGATGTTTAAAATTGAGAATGGAAATGGGGAATGTTTCAAAGAGACAACAACCCGACCATAGAACAGACAATAGCAGAAGGTCACCAACATGTCTTCAATGCAGTGATGTTTTTTTTTTTTCAAATAAGTGCTTGGTAAGTTCACAAATGCAGGTTTTTCACCGATTACCTAAGAGAGCTACGCATAAATGGAAAATATGGGTTACAGTTTGAATATAAGTGAGTTTGTACACAGCTTGTTTATTTACAAATTAAAGAATAATGGAGAAAAAGAAAAAAAGAAAGAAAAAAGATGGAGTGTTAAATTTTAAAGAACAAGGAGATATGACAAAAAATTAATACGGAAAATGGCCTTAAAGTGAAAAACAAGGATATATAGAAATGATAAATCCCCTTCCGCCCCTAACCCCCAACCAACACCCCCCCCCCCCCCTTTTCCCGTACATTCAGACCCTTGAACAGATTTTTGTCATTTTCAAAAATGTGCAATAGATATTAAAATGTCTCATGAAAACTTATTTCAGTTCCAGTTTGTGCTTTGTTTTTTCTTCTTTTGTTGTTTGCAAGTATGCATGGCTTACATTCGTGGTACATTTTGTGTTTTGTGTTTTATAGTTTTATTTTTCATTTGTACATTCCTTGTGACACAATAGTATTTTGATCTTTAACTAAATCATGTCATATGTATGTGTATAGATACTGCTAACATGCTATGCTTCCGGTGTATGCATTTAATTTTTACTAGAACTTAACTCTTGGCCATTACCTTAGATTATTTTCAATTCAATAACAGTAATTCCCGCCTTAACCCAATATAAGAACTTCAATTCTTTAAATATTGAGTCAGTACTGAAGATCTATCAAAGATCAATACATGCTCAAGCATCTTATACTCTAATAGTATGGCATGCAATTCATGTGAACGATGCAATTTGTTTAAATAATCAAATAACAATACCAAAATTGAGACTCATAATATAATTAAAAAATAAATAATATATTGAAATATATGGTTGGCGTGATCCATTCAAGACAAACAATTTTGCAACTCCAGTCTAAACAGAGTATGTTTTAATTATTATACAGGCACATATTTGTTTCAAAACAATTTTTTTTAATAACTAGATTTTTGTTAAGTTAATTCCGGTTGAAGTAAGTAAGCGTATTAAATAATTTGTGTATCCCTTTTTTACCCTCAACACACACTCGCAATCAAAGTTTGATGGTCATTATACGTACATTAACAAACAATGACAGCCAATCAGGCTTCTTTTTTAATGTGAAATCATAAAATTTAATATGTATGTGCATTTGTAAATTTTTTTTAGATATTTATATGTCTTTTATAATTAGAGCTTTCTTTTGCTTGTTTTTATCAAATGGAGTGTACTCATTAATTTTATATTAAAAAAATAATGCCAAATAAATACTTTTTATCGAACTCTGGACATTCGTTCTAAATACAGGTAGCGAAATTGGTAACTGCTTTATAGATATTAGAGATGTGTTTGTCACTGAGACAAGTTTTCCGCAGAGATTCAGGAATTTGGATGTCAGCAACTAAAAGTCACTGTACAGACTGAACACTGAATAATGCCCAAACCGTGTTTAAAGCTATAAATACTGTTGTGTATATTGGTCATTTCAAAGTAAAGAAATATTGTTATTATTGTATTCAGAGAGTTTGTTAGAAGTTATTTCTAGAATTTAGCATATTGAATGAGTAATTAACGTACGTTTTACTTTATGTTATTAGCTGTATCAATAACGTCATATATGGCGCAACTTTGTCATGTGTTGTTCAGAACGTTACCGTTGGGTCAATATTTTAAGCGTGAACCCAAAAGTGTTCATTTGTGAGCTCTCAACTGGAAGAATTAATATGTCTAGATTTGTTTATTCATAAAGTGTATTATTATAAGCATTTTGAGTCGAGGACTCCTATATTTTATGTCAGCGTTTTACGTTATGTTCTTCTTTCTGCTTTGAATATTTACTTCCGGGAATTTTAAATAAAAACCAGTGCAACGTCACGTTCGTTAGTCTATGCTGTATTTCCATTTAGCTTGCAGCAAGGCTCAACCCGGGGGCTCCTAGAAGTAAAAAGCAGCGCATTTAGCTTTATGCCTCGCAGTTTATATTAATAGTAAGGGTTATAGTTTAGAGGTTAGAAGCAGCGCAGATAGCTGTATGCCTTGCATTTATTTATATTGTCATTGTAGAAATTAAGATAACCCCGTTTGGCCCGTACGAAAATACAAGAGAAAGGATTTAGTAGCTCCGCCACGTATGCAAATTATATATCATTGTTGGAATATTGTACTTGTAGGGAAATATATCGGCTGTTCAAGAAGTTTAATAAAAATATCATTTTTACTATTGATTATTTATTCACGCTACCAATGCTGAGAGAGAGCAGACAACAAATTTGACGGCCGTATTTATTTATTATCCCATGTATTTACTAGTTTTGTGAGTTTATTCGTATTTGCTATCAAACTATCAAAATAATAGCAAGGAGCAGAAAGTACGACAAATACCATAAACAAATCGAAAAGATTTGAATGGTATTTCCCGTCAACGGACTGATTGATAGCTGTCCACTGAAACTAAATTTTGTTTTAGTTAAATACTAGAAAATAGTAACATATTACAAGTCATTAAAATGCTGCATTTGCGTACTATGATAATTCTTCTATAAGGATATTCAAATAAGGAAATGTGGCGGGGTTAAATATGAATGAAGGCGTTAACTCTCCTCCTAAGCTGCGACAATGGTGCAACGATACAACACAAGTTAAATTTTAAGAAAAAACAATTAAACTAAAAACAAATATGAGAAACAGAAACAATTACAGGTACTAAACTTGAATCAGGCACATTTAGAATGTGGCGTAGTTGATAATTTATGAATGTATAATTTGTCAGAGTAAAGATTGTTGATATAATGCGTTCCGTTGCCAACTTAAGCGTCCTTAGGACACACACCAAAGTTCTTACTGGTTACGTCAGTAAACACAAAGGTTCTTGTACAGAAGACTGCTTTTCTGTCGGACAGGCTTGATAAAGCTGTTCTCCATTTTTTTATCAAAGAATTGTTCGCTGTATGTGAATTCCTTTACTTCCTCACTAAAGGCAAAAGTAGTATACCGGTGTTTAAAAGTCATTAATCTATTGAGAGAAAAACAAATCTGGGTTAAAAACTAAAAACAAGGGAAACGCATCTACTATAGGATATAAACAACAGATTTCGTAGACCATGTATAACTAGCAAGTTTCTAGTTGACTTCCTAAATATATAGTTATACCATGTTTATCGAGTTGGTCATCTTTCGTGAGAAAGAAAAATAAACGGAATAACATAATCAATGAAGTGCAACAAAAACAAACGCCAACATACATAGAAACGAACTGTTTGATAACAACTGCCACATTCCTGACTTGGTACAGGATATTTCAAGAAATAAAGTGGATTGAACTCGGTTAAATGGATAGCCAAACTTCTCCTGTTAATGGCAATGTTAATCAATATAGCTAAAAAAAAAATTATTTGACAGGAATACAGCACAAACAAATATAAGACCACTCCGCACAAACACACGCTCAAATATATAATTTATAGTCGTTACAACATTTTAATCGCAGAAGAACAATTACCATCTTCAACAGGAAGCAGGTATAGGACGGAAATTGCCGGCCTATCGGGATTTTATTTTTGCAAGAGTTCTTTAACGGTCAGAGATCGGTTTTTTTCCTTTATTTTTTTTTAACAGGCCAAAGATCGAAGCATTTATCCGTTATATGAGGGTCGGATTGTACAATGTAATAATCCGCAGATTTAGCTACGTACTAATACATGCCTTACAGCCAACAGTTGCCAAATTTTTGCATAAGGTTTCCTTCTTTCGTGTAATGTGTAAAGATGACTATTGGGAAAGTCATATTTTTTATAAATAATGGACAATACTTAATATGTGTACGATAAAACGTAAGGTGTTCCTGTCAGTTTTCGAACTCGATGTGTAAAAATAAAGAAATATTTTGAGCACAAAAGTATGATTTAATACAACAAGATGATAATATCAAGCTCATTTTGCAATAATGAAACAAAATTACGGAGATCCTTCATGTCACTTTTCCCTGACTGTACAATCGATTGATCAATTATAGTTACTATGTTTGAACAGTCATATAATCCATTGCTTCCTCGGTGGACGGATTTGGTGGTATTTCTTTCGATTTTTCTGAAACATAAACAAAATCTAAGATTGGATTCGGATATGATTACAATCTGATATTTCACCTTACTATGTTAGAATTGCTGTTAGTGTAAGAATATGAAAGCATCCCGCAAGAATTCAAATAAGGGGACCTTTGTACATCCAATCAAATATACGCATTCTGTAAGTTTTTGTAGGTGTTATATCAGGATAATATCAGGAAATAGTATGTTTTCGATAGCCATTTTAAAACATTGTTTCTATTTATCCACTGATAAAATCATGTATGTTTTGTTTTTAATTTATTTTTATATGTTTTATAATTAGATGAGTTAAAAAAAAACCGTTACATTTTGCTGGTGTTCTTTTTTTTTCGTTGTCTGTTTTCTTAAGAGTAATTTTTTGACTAGATTTTGTTTTTATGTTAATTGTCATCGCATTGTCAATGTTGCTTTCAACTCAAGAGTTTTATATGTCCCCTCGGTATCTTCCGTCTCTTATTTGCAGCGGGTGTAAAACAAAAGCAAGATTTAAAGAATTATAGCTTTACTAGTACATGTATATTTAGGTACCTGCTGAACTTGACCCGTACGGGTAGTCGTCTGATGAGGACGGAGCTGACCTCTCTAAAATATTAAGAAAGCAACGTTTAACATACATAAAAAAAAACAAGCATATTCATATGATTTCAAATATGAAGGAATAGTTTTAGAAGATAGTTGATAAGTGGAAGGTAAACATTTATGCAATGAAAAAATCTCAGTAACTCATAATTTTCATTTTCACGCTCAATGTTAAAGATATACATGTAACGATGCAAACATTTAGAAATCTGATAATTAGAATGACTGTAGGTACAGCATAGGAAAATGCATGATCAGAACAACGACAATTCACGTATAAATGCAATGGATTAAATTCTAGTCTCTGAAATATTGACAATGTCTGCTTTCTTTTTATTTAATGCAGGACTGATAAGTAAAACAAAAACAAAACTTACCTATATTCATCTTTTTAAGTTCGTCACTTAGGTCAGAATCAGGTATTGTCCTGGTTTTACCAATACTTGTAAATATACGATCTATACCTTTGTTAGCATCAATGTTAGCTATTGCAAAAAAATATAAAACGGTGAAAATATTAACAAACAATGTATAAATGTACGTACAAAATATATTTCGAAAAAGTGATATAGTACGATATCCTATAATTAGCATGTTTATGAACAATAAAATATCTCATATCATAAAGCTTTAAGATTCAGTTTTTGTTTGTGTTTTTGTGAGTATGTGTATGTGTATGTGTGTATTTGTTTTTGACATTTACAATATATGTTTAACCAATAATTTAAAAGTAATACAACGTAGTTTTTCGTCTTCCGGAATATTAAAGGCAACAGACTATATATTATTAAGGTTAATGCAATTTTGTGTTAATTTCTAAAGCTTTTGAAATTCAGCTCAGCGATTTTAAGTTGTCGTGCAGTAAATATGTTACAATATTTATTTTCTCCAAATGGACCACATAAGATCAATTTAAGTTTTCGTTGCATGGGAATCTTTTTGTATATTTTAAAATGTTATAGCTGTATGACTTTTCATGTTAAGACGTTTAAATTCACACATTTTTATATGTGCTGTGTATGTCCTATCTTCGCTCTAATTATATCATTATTTACTGTCTAGTCATATAAAATTGAGAATGGAAATGGGGAATGTGTCAAAGAGACAACAACCCGACCAAATAAAAAACAACAGCAGAAGGTCACCAACAGGTCTTCAATGTAGCTAGAAATTCCCGCACCCGGAGGCGTCCTTCAGCTGGCCCCTACACAAATATATACTAGTTCAGTGATAATGAACGCCATACTAATTTCCAAATTGTACACAAGAAACTAAAATTAAAATAATACAAGACTAACAAAGGCCAGAGGCTCCTGACTTGGGACAGGCGCAAAAATGCGGCGGGGTTAAACATGTTTGTGAGATCTCAACCCTCCCCCTATACCTCTAACCAATGTAGAAAAGTAAACGCATAACAATACGAACATTAAAATTCAGTTCAAGAGAAGCCCGAGTCTGATGTCAGAAGATGTAACCAAAGAAAATAAACAAAATGACAATAATACATAAATATGCATGGTTTTACCTTGACACATGCTTGATATTGGTAACATAAATAATTTTGATATTTTTTTCATTTTTCATTTTTTATATTTTATATAATTTTCTTTTGATATTATACTGTACATTTGTTCTTTTGATTGGTATTAACATTTTATATTAATTGTTCTTTTTATACGTCCATTTTGTGTTGGGTTTGATCTAGAGCGAGCCTGTGTGCCTCTTTGTGTATTGTTGTTGTAACTGTATTACATGTGGTATCATAAATTTTTAAATGCGCTGAGCATAAATGTGTTTTGTGGTCCCTCAATGTTGCCAGGATTGTTGCTATTGTTTAAACAGGTTCCTTTTATTCAGATCGAAAACCGATCTACAAATAAAAGACTCCCTTTAAACAACACTCTTACTAAGGAATGGTTTTGTCCAATTTGTTGAAACAATAGAAAAGATCCTGGCAGTTTTGGCAGATTATGAATTCATTAAATGTTATGATTGATCAGACTTTGTTAAATTGGTTGTATTTTCATTTTCTTCCAAGATTATGGGTTTTTTCCCGGAGGTTGAAACTGATGGATACAAAAAAAGAGAGACACAACATTTAAAATAACCTATCAATCTACTTTTCCTCTTAAAATTACCGAATTCTTCTGCATGTACAGACGTTTCTTGTATAACAATATTTGCTTCTTCTGTTGTATTTATTAGTTTAGGATAATCTCCTCTAAATCTATCTAAAATATCATCTTCTATCCCTTTGCACCTTCTTGACAACTGAAATATATACGCAGGCTTGCATTAAATGAACAATTGAAATTTGGATCATAGTACATAGTGAAAAAGAAAATCCCTCAGTTTAAAACGTTCCATTGCAGCATTGTTCAATTTGCCATTTTTATCATTGCAAGTAGTTGTGTCATGTACTCCTTTGAATCAACTAGAATTGTTAACATAAAACTACAACTAACATATCCCTCACCACAAAAAAAAAGAACAAAAGAAATTGAAAGAGTTACTTTTTACCCCCTCCCATTTTTTAAAACTTCCTTTTAAGTGTTCGTCTTCAGTTAATTTAACATCGTTTTAACATTTGTAAACAGTATATATAAAAAAGAAGATGTGGTATGATTGCCAATGAGATATCTATCCACAAAAGACCAAAATGACACAGACGTTAACAACTATAGGTCACCATACGGCCTTCAATAATTAGCAAAGCCGCATAGTCAGCTTTAAAAGGCCACGATAAGACAACGTAAAACAATTCAAACGAGAAAACTAACGGCCCTTTTTATGTAAAAAAAAATGAACGAAAAACAAATATGTAACACATAAACAAACGACAACCACTGAATTACAGGCTCCTTACTTGGGACAGGCACATACATAAATAATGTGGCGGGTTTAAACATGTTAGCGGGATCCCAACACTCCCCTTAACCTTGGACAGTGGCATAACAGTACAACATAAGAACGAACTATAAAAATCAGTTGAAAAGGGCTTAACTCATCAGATGGACAAAATAACAAGTGGGCGTGGCCGGGTACTTATACATACCGACACAAAAAGACACAATAAACAGATCTGAGAGTACTCACAGTTATTTGACAGCTAGTTCAAAGCCACTAACAACTAATAAAAAAAATCATGCATCTAAGACTAAACTATCAATCCGTACACATCCAACATCCAATGGATTTAGTGTAAAGACGTTATAAACAGCCAGAGAAAAACATGACCTTGTGCTTTTAGTTTCGGATAATCCAAAGCTTTTTTTTTACAAAGATAAGAGCCCTATAAGTTTCGATGGCAGTGTCGCAAAACATTTGTATAGTGGTAAATGAAAATATAAACTGGTTAAACATTAATTCAAAATGATATACCTACACTGGATATACCTTCTGAAATCTTATGAAGGTCTGCCTTTTTATTTTCGAGTCCTTTATCATTATCAGCGATTTCTATAGCCGATCCATAGTCAATAATTCGAACAATAATGCGTTGGTTCTTGTGTTGAAGTAATATGTTTGAACCTGAACAAAATAAAACAGATTAGTTTAATTTGGTGTGCTGCATTTGTTGACTACTCGATCAATTTTCTGAATTAACCCCTTGATGTTATTTATATATTGAGGTTAAATTAAAAAGGAATATAATGAATACTATGAAATCTTTAAATAATAATACCGTGAATAGGTAATGGAAGTCATGGGAAACACTAAAGATCATACACAAAGAGAACGAAGTGGTGTTGGCATGTTTGTGAAAGCATCCATCCCTCCCTAACTCTGAGACAGGTCATTACCAACTCAACATTAAAAAACACTTTGCGTCGTTTGTTTTCTCTTATTTTTTAGTGTAATTTCACATTGCGATAAGACGTGTCACGGTACTTGTCTATCCCAAATTCAAGTATTTGGTTTTGATGTTATATTTGTTATTCTCGTGTGATTTTGTCTGATGCTTGGTCCGTTTCTGTGTGTGTTACATTTTAGTGTTGTGTCGTTGTTCTCCTCTTATATTTAATGCGTTTCCCTCGGTTTTAGTTTGTTACCCCTATTGTGTTGTTGTCCATGGATTTATGAGTTTTGAACAGCGGTATACTACTGTTGCCTTTATTTATACTATCTCCAGAGAAAACTTTAAAATAAAAACATCATGCAGTATTTGCACTGTTTTATCATTTTGCTATATTTGTTCATTTTTATTATTAAATTTAATTTATGTTCGTGTAATTAGCACTGAGTCAATGATTATAATTAGATTGGCCTGCAGTTCCTGTCTTATGCCCATTAAAATTGATTCAAAAGTAAATTAAATATCGAGAAGGTATTTTGATTGGTACATTCACGTAAAAAAAAAGTTTCGTTATCATGCTGGTTACAAACAATTAAAGACAAAAAGGAACAGGATACAAGGGCATTGGGTACAGGAACTGTCTAATGTAGGAAATGGTATATTAAACCTGGTTTTTACCAAGTGTGACTACGAATGTAAAAAGGGCGTCGGTAAAGATGGATATTGCAGAACTATAAAAATTTGATTTCTCTTGTTTTACAATTTTATAAGCAGATATATGTATTAATATTTCGCTATAAACAGTTAGTTTTTGGTTCAAGTTTGTAAAAATAACCTCAATCTCGATGATGATTATCAGCTTACACAGCAATAATTCAACTGATTTAAATCTATATTCAAAATGTATGAAAACTGTTAACTTCGATAGGCTATGCATTACTTATCTATGTTTAATAATAAAAAAACAAGTGGCCATTGAAACCTGAAAAAAGGCAGCCTCATGGCAGATACTTTTCGTTTATTGATTTTGTCTAAATAAACAGTAAACTATAGGTAAAATGATAATACATATATTATTGTATAAAAACACATTGCGATCTTATTAATGCTTTCTCTTATAAAGGAACAATATATTTAAGAAAGGTTGCAACTAATATAAAGACCGAAAAAAATAAGCAGAAAAAAAGCCAGAAGGACTTCTTGTTTTGAGACTAAAAACCCTTAAATCAGGGTTCTGAATTCTGCCATTAAAATTACATGGTTTTAAATGAAAAATTTCTTGTTTTATAAGAATCTGCATAGGAAAAAAGAAGTTTTTAGAGATAACAAAAAGTTCACAAACCATGTAAATCACGATGACATTGGCCCTTCGAGTGAATTTCGTTCACTGCCTTTAACAGGCTATTAATCATGTAATAAACAAATCTTTTCGCTAATCCGTCCTCAAGCAAATCTTGCATACAATTTTTGATAACGTAGCTTAGGCTTACTTCTGAAAAAGACAATTGTGTCATTAATTAGTAGAGGAAATAAATGTCAAATGCAAATATGCAATAAACTCTTTCGTTCACTTTCTAATGTCACGAATTTTGGAAATATTTTTCATGAAGTTAATACTAGGGATCTAATCTATTGAACATTTTGGGGCAACAATACTTAAGAAAAGAGGGACGAAAGATACCAAAGTGACAGTCAAACTCATCAATCTAAAACAAACTGACAACGCCATGGCTAAAAATAAAAAAGACAAACAGAAAAAACAATAGTATTTGAAAACTATTCTGTATAACACTTCATGTAAAATTAAACCTGTTTTGTATTATTACATTTTTTGCAACCAAACACAAACTAAATAGATCCGAAACAAATTAAAATAATACATAATTCTAGATAATAATTTAGTTTTTTTCACATTAATCAAAACATAATCAATATTATCCATGCAAATGGAAAATAACAAGAAAAAGACTTAGATGTTATAATAACATTAAAACATTAAAACACAATTGGCAGCAAAGTCAAAAGTTTCAGGCAAACAAAAACCATCATTCACATTATTCATTTATACAAGCTTTGCAGCTTTTCTCAGATTTAACAATATCATTCAGTTTTAAATACATTCCTAATGATCTATTTATATGCTGGGAATCTTGTAACCTACTTGGGGCAATAAGCTCCATGAAAATTTCAATATTTTCATTTTCTTTGATACAAAATACTGCTGGTGCTGTTTCTGTATCCTGCAGCTCCAAACAGGCAAGAACCTCATTAACAGACGCCCGTTTTTTTATCTGCAATTATACAGGAATTCATTTGGTAAACGATCGTACGTAATGTTTTTCCATATTGCAAAATCAAAGTGGCTTTAACAAGCAAATTTAGTTCTTCTTTTTTGTCATCGATGATGTACTATTTCTTATGGTGTAACTAATTTGAATCCAGTAAATTAAATCGAACCCTGTTCAAAAAGCAGAACTGTATATTTACCTTTACGAAGTCATGAGCTTTGGGAAATTTAAGTTCCTTAAATGTTTGCCAAATACAACTATGGTAATCTTTTATTAGGGTAGAAAATACTCAGTATTTCAAAAAATGTTATATAAACAATTAATTTAAAATTATTACCATATCAATGATAATTCAAGTTATCACAGAAATGATGATTCGAAGTGACTGATATTATGAGATGACTTATATAATTGTTATAAGTTTTACAAGCATAAAAGAAAAGTAGTATTTAGGGTGAACTTAGTAGAGGTTTTGGAATTTGTGTCAGATATACGGAATCCTTGGTGTTTTCCCTTCGATACAATGTACGGCATTCTGCTCCAAAAGACCTATTTATCTTTTCGTATAATACTAAATAGCTCATAAAAGGTCATTTGACAAAATTTACACATATTATTGATTTTCTTTCTTTTGAATTGAAACCAAAATAAAACCAATGAAAGATAAAGTAAAAGTCAAGGTCAGTCTTTTCCCTCCATATTTTAAAAATAAAATATCTCGAAATAGAGTTCCATGACCTATCAATATTTTTAGCTTAAGCTATTCCGTGTTAAGATATCAATTTTAATTTTCACAAAAGTATATCAGTGAGTTAACGAAATTCAATCTCTTTTGTCAAATTATTATAGGATGGCTCTCAACATAATTCAACTAGAAATGGTTCATCCTATTACGATTCACTCTGTAACTTTAAATAGAAAGATAAAAATTGTCAATAGCACTTCAAAAAACGCTGCGAATATATTTGTTTTTCAACTAAAATGTAATTTGAAAAAGAACAATATTTGTTACATACGTATTTATACGCTAACTTCTTTCCTGATTGAAAATGTTTCATTACAAAACAGGTTGAATTGGAACCTTTCCATGATTTATCCGTTAACATCATTTCAGCAATCATTACCTGAAACGTAAATGATTACCTAACTTAATTCAAGATATACAAAATTCACTAATACAGGAATAATAACATTAAAAGAAATCGAACAAAACTATTTACGCATAATTTAAAAGTTATAAAATAAAAATAAAAGTAAAAAATACTCCCCTTTGTTTTAGAAAAAAAACCAATATGTCTTCAAATGCATTCTTATTAGAACATGGCAAATATCGTGATTTAAAGAACATGCATAATACTAATAATTAAGTTTGATCCCTATCATGATCATCACAAAGTTTGAAAAAATGTAATTAAACCATTGTAAATATGTATCATTGCAGTAGCTTTTTTGTACACTGCAAACGTTGTCAATTTTATGTTATTACTGAATGAATGAACATTAAGGTAACATTTTAAAATAGACATATATCATTATAGAATGTTTCAAGACTCTCTCTACCTTTTACTTGGTTTCAAACATTAACGGGTTAACGTAGTTTCAATTTCAACAGAATTCTTATAATACATGTATAATTAGAACACGGATTTGTTTTCGCTTAATCGATATCTGACTATTGAACAACGGTATACTTCTGTTGTCTTTATATACTGACATTTTCATTAAGTTTGGGAACTTCAGAGAACAGACATAATTTTCAAAAAGGTTGCTGTGAAAAATTAACTACTACATCAACATTGAGAAACACAAATTCGAAACATTTTTTTTCAATTTATAAACCGGTACACTACGGATTTTATATTTACAACAATTTGGATGAGGCAAATTTAGTTTAGAGTGCAGAAACGTAAACAATGCAATTTCCCAAGTAATAAAGAGCACAACTTTAGAACTGTTAGTAACTTACTGCCCAAATTTGAATTTTGTCTGCAATTATAGGTTTTTAGCATTGTGTATGAGTTTCATAAAATTTGCATGCAGCAAACTTAAATACAGGAAACGGAAATGGTATGGACAGACGAACAGAAATATGGACAGGCAAGGTAATTCTCGATATGGTGGGGGCATTAAATCAGAATGTCCCTATAATCTTATTATTTCCTACTTATCAAGCATACGATATGTACAGCAAGACAGCGGAGTTTGATGGAAGTTAAATGGATATACCACATCTTCTTTTTTTATATAGTAATGTTGTTATGGGAATGAATTGTTTACATAACAACAATAATTCAACTTATATCATTCATCACCAAAACACGACTGCTGATGATAAATGTATTGCCAAATCGGTAAGTAGGACGAATAGATAATTTGTTTTATTAATAATAATTCTCCTTATAATTGGAAATTTGAAAAAGATTGTAATTGTTGTTATGTAAAAAGATCTATTACAAAATAATGTTTCTAAATTTTTGATACATCAAGGATCTGCTACTATAACACTTTCATTTTGATATCCCAATCATCGCAATAGTTACTTATTGTACACATTTCTAAAGTAAGTTATCTTGCAAAACATAAATGTCTGTGTTCAATTACTTAAGAATGTGGGATCTTAGTTTTGTTTGCTTTTTCAGTATAGAAACTGAGTTAAAAGATATTAAAGAAAACATGTATCAATTCCAATGATAGTTTTCAGATTAATAACTGATAATTAAAAGACTCACCTCTGTTTCCTTCTTTTCGATATAAAGTTTCCCACTAAAATTATATAAATGCATAATAAGATTCACTATTTATGTAGATAGTTACCTATAATTACTGAAATGGAGCAGGTTTTTGTTAAATAGGAGCCATACGCTATTTATAGTTCTTTATTAGAGATGATTATCAATTTGTTTTTAAGTATTCTGAAATGCTCTTTCATGTTCAGGTAACACGGACTCTTTTATCAATTTTTTTTTCAATATATATATATATATATATATATATACCCCCAATTGGGACATTAGCTGTACGGTGGTACATACTTAGATTAAGTGGACTTTTTAAAAACTCAATTTTTTGGGTGTGTGGACCAGATAGGCAATCCATATTTAGTATTTTTCGGTAAATTCATTGTAAGAATTGAATGAAAGAATTTTTTTTTCTAAATAATTTTTTTTTGGGAGAGATATGTTTCTGAATCCTTATTTGGTATTATCAAAAAGCCACTTTAACTTTGACCTGAATTTAGAAAGCCACTTTACTAGAATGCTTTACCGAACCTACAACTGGCACATAAAGTGGATTGTTGTCACGTGATCAGATAGGTACGATAGTAGATAAGGTGCACACAGATATACAGATTATGTGACGTCATTAAAAAATATTGGTAGATAAGGTGTACATCGTAGTTACAAAGCGAGTTAAAGTGGCTGTTATTCGAAATATATATATTATTGTGGAAATTCCAATACGTCACAAAGCAATATGGCGATTGTTTACATCAATGTTGACAATGAGTTGATGAAAAAGAAAAAAGCTCTCGATAGTGAATAAACTGCATGCAAACGTAAGTTAATCTATATATATATATCAGATATTTTATTTAGTATAAAAGAATGCAGTATTATTCGATTTTGTTTTATAAAGAATATCAATTGTGGTAAATATAAATAATGTGTGTTGCATGAATTTAATATTTGAAATTTCAATATTTTCACAACCATAAAAGAAATTGTGTTTATTTAAATATTGTGGAATCTAACATCTGAACAAGAATTTGTGTATTAATATTTATGTCACGTGATACGATAGACACGATAGTAGATAAGATGCACACAGATATACAGATTATGTGACGTCATTTAAATATATTGGTAGATAAGGTGTACATCGTAGTTACAAAGCGAGTTAAAGTGGCTGTGAATCGAAATATATATATATATTATTGTGGAAATTCCACTACGTCACAAAGCAATATGGCGATTGTTTACATCAATGTTGACAATGAGCAGACAATGAGATGATGTGTTAAAACACGAAAAGGAAAATATCTCTCGAATGTGAATAAACTGCATGCAAACGTAAGTTAATCTATATATCAGATATTTTATTTAGTATAAAAGAATGCAGTATTATTCGATTTTGTTTTATAAAGAATATCAATTGTGGTAAATATGAATAATGTGTGTTGCATGAATTTAATATTTGAAATTTCAATATTTTCACAACCATAAAAGAAATTGTGTTTATTTAAATATTGTGGAATCTAACATCTGAACAAGAATTTGTGTATTAATATTCATGTCACGTGATAAGATAGGCACGATAGTAGATAAGATGCGCACAGATATACAGATTATGTGACGTCATTTAAATATATTGGTAGATAAGGTGTACATCGTAGTTACAAAGCGAGTTAAAGTGGCTGTGAATCGAAATATATATATATATATTATTGTGGAAATTCCAATACGTCACAAAGCAATATGGCGATTGTTTACATCAATGTTGACAATGAGTTGACAATGAGATGATGTGTTGAAACACGAAAAGGAAAATATCTCTCGAATGTGAATAAACTGCATGCAAACGTAAGTGAATCTATATATCAGATATTTTATTCAGTATAAAAGAATGCAGTATAATTCGATTTTGTTTTGTAAAGAATATCAATTGTGGTAAATGTAAATAATGTGTGTTGCATGAGTTTAATATTTGAAACTTCAATATTTTCACAACCATATAAGAAATTGTGTTTATTTAGTTATTATGGAATTATACATTTGAACAAGAATTTGTGTATTAATATTCATGTCACGTGATCACGATGGTAGATTAGGTCCACACAGATATACAGATTATGTGACGTTATTTATATATATTGGTAGATAAGGTGTACTTGGTAGTTACAAAGCGAGTTAAAGTGGCTGTTATTCGAAAATATATATATTATTGTGGAAATTCCAATACGTCACAAAGCAATATGGCGATTGTTTACATAATAATAATAAAATTCTTTATTTAACGAAGGTAACACATTTAACAATTACATGTTAATCTTCAAAAACTATCAATACAAATAAAAAACGTACAAAAATACATACAATATAAAATACATAATACAGTTAAATAAGCACATATGCATTCAGTAGAAGAAGAAAAAGAAATCATTAGTTTCATGCATCTTTATTCTGTTCAGTTAGAAAATAGTTTGAACAGTTGGTCATAAATGTATCTAAATTATCTATTTCTTTAATATTATTTGGTAAATTATTCCAGATAATAAGACCATAATATTTAAATGTTCTTTTTAAAAAATCAGAATTAGGTCTTGTTACATGAAGAAGTAACATGTTCACGTCCTTAATATATGCATATTTATTTGCCACCTGACTTTAAGAAGCCATCCTTTAACATATTTGGTCGGGTTCTTGTCTCTTTGACATATTCCCCATTTCCATTTTCAATTTTATCATCAACTAAAAAGTAAAACCAGACAAAGAAAATTTGCCTGTCTGTAATTGCAGGAACTTAATTTCACACAGTGGCAATTTTCACAAATAAATTTATATTCTCGCTCTATCATTTACCGAAATCGACGAAATACCTATTTGCTGTGACGATGTTTGATATTATACAAACTATAGGCATGTAGAACAAAATCAGAAAAACTTTTCTAAAGCCCGAAGTTTTTTTATTGCTTTTATTTTTTTTTTTCTTCTAAAGTTTGACAATGGAATTTGATACACAAATCCGAACATTTGAGTTTAATAAAGCATATTACACATAGACTTTGTTCAAGAACGGGAGCCTGTCGTGAATTTAAAAGTGATGCAAAAGACGTCACACTTCTTCTGATGTCAATCGAAGTAAAACCGTTAAATATTTTAAACTAAACACTGGTGTTGTCACCATAACTAATTATGGTTTATTTCACACAACACAAACGATTTAAAATGGGCCGTAGCATTTTTGAGAAATAACATTAAGGCCAAAATATTGGCCATGTAGCACAGATCTTCTGAATACCATTAAAGTCAATGAGGCCATCAGTTTTTACAAATACTAATAAATTGCAATTAACACCAATTAAAAGACTGATCAAAATATAAAAAAAACACAAATACAGTAAAAACATTCGACACTTGAGAGTGATAAATGAACGAAGCAGACATACTGTGGTGTCATCACACGAGCAATCATATACAATTTATAACAACCAAGATATTGTAAATACTCTTAATGTTCATTTTTCATCCGTAGCTGAAAAACTTATTGGAAATAATACTTCAGATATGGATTTTTCTATGCTACAAAATTTTACTAGTGAAAAATTAAAGAAAACTGAAAATTTTCATTTAAAACTCATTTCCATTGGAGAGGTGTGTTCTCAACTAAAACATCTTAATATTAATAAATCCGCAGGTTTAGATGGAATAGGTCCCAAATTTTTAAAGCTAAGTGCAGAAATAATATCCCCATCACTAACTTTTTTAATAAACAAAAGTATAACTTCAAATCGTTTTCCGCAAAAATTAAAACTTGCAAGAGTAACTGCTATACATAAAGGAGGACCAAGAGATATTCCCTCAAATTACCGTCCAATTTCTATTTTGAATACCATATCTAAAATTTTCGAAAGACATGTATGTACACAGTTATATGAATTCCTTAACAATAAAAAATTGTTACATATCGCCCAGTCAGGTTTCAGACAAGGTCATTCCTGCCAAACAGCGCTAACTAAACTAATTGACGAATGGTTAAAATATTTAGATAATGGAGAAATAGTTGGTACAGTGTTTTTAGATTTCAGTAAGGCTTTTGACCTTATAAACCATGCCATACTTCTAGAAAAGTTAAAATTTTATCATATCGGAAAACATATGATAGATTGGATAAAATCGTATTTGTCTGACAGACAACAAGAAGTCCAATACGCTAACATTAAATCTGATAAATCGTTTGTAAAGTATGGAGTGCCTCAAGGTTCTATTTTAGGTCCGCGGTTATTTTTAATATATATAAATGATTTACCACTTCATGTTAAACAATCCAATATGGATTTATATGCTGATGATTCAACATTGCATTTTCATGATAAAAACATTGAAAAAATAAACAGCATATTGCAAAATGATTTAAATGCTATACAATCTTGGTGTAACAATAACAGTATGAAAATCAATGCACAAAAAACTAAGTGTATGAAATTGGGTTCAAAACAAAAACTTAAACAACTATCAGAATTATGTATTACCGTCAACGAAACATGTATTGAGAATGTCCATTCTTTCAAATTACTTGGAATAGACATTGATGAAAATTTAAGCTGGGAAGATCATGTTGATCGTACATGTAAAATTATCTCATCTAAAGTATCACTTTTATATAAAATTAAAGTCTATTTGCCAATACACACAAGGCAACTATTTTATAATGCATATATTCTACCATATATAGACTATTGTAGTTCAGTTTGGGGAAATTTATTACAAAAAGATTCAGATAGAATCATAAAACTTCAAAAAAGAGTAGCAAGAATTATACTGGAATGCGATATTTCTATTCCATCTAATTTCATGTTTTCTTCTTTAAAATGGCTATCTTTTACCAAAAGAATAAAATACCAACAATCAATTCTAATGTATAAAATTGTAAATGGGCTAACACCTGATTACTTAGCAATACTAAATATTGATGATGTGCAACGCCACAACTTACGATCTGTCCCTAATAATGATATTTTTGTTCCAAGACCAAATACAAATTTTTATAAAAAATCTGTTCATTATTCTGCAACCAAAGTATGGAATAATTTACCACTCGAAATAAAAAAATGTCCTAATGTGGAATTATTCAAGAAACATAGTTATAATCATTTTCTTGAAAATTATATGCAAGTCAACTAATTTGTTTTCCTTTAACAAAACTATATCAAATATTGTCATTTATTACCCTTTGTATATTTCAATGATTGAATTGTGTATATACTAGTAATATATATTGTAAATTAATGTATGAATGTATGAATGTTAACTGTATGCATGTATTTTGTTTGAGGGCCTCAATGAAAATTAGACTATTTCTAATTGAGTTACCCTCTTTAAATAAAGAATTTATTATTATTATTATTATTATTATTATTATTATTATTATACAGATACCATGCAGAATAGCGTGACGTTATCAATTGTTGTCAGGGTTGCCATGGCGCTGTTTGATAACGTTCGAAGCCGGGCCGATTCTTAGCAGTCAAAGGTAAAACGTTTTCCAATGCCATGGCAGTCAAAGGGTCAATACTCTATGATAAAACCACAAAAACGTAAAACGCTTCAAATTCTACAAACTGGCATGTAGACTCCTGCTGTCCTTTTGTAGCTAAGTACAAAAAATGTACAAGGAGAAGACATCATATCTAAGTTTTATTTATCCGGTTGGGACAAACCCTCTATATGGTGTTTATACCTGATAGAGGGATAAAATTATTGCTGGTGCTGGAAAAATATAAAATATGTTATTTTTGTGAAGTCATGAAAGGCTATTTTATTTCTTGCCTTGATCCCTTTCTGCGACAGGAAAGTGTCACAGCAAAAATAAGCTTTTGGGTCGATCTGGCCCAACGTAGATCTGGCCTTGCCGTCATAAAACTTTCGAGTCAGTTTTTTGTACTCGTACTCGAAAATCAACCAATCAAAATGCTGGATTTCATGTTTCGAGTATGATTTTTGTGCTCCGAGCACTGAGCAAAGTTTATGACTTCAACCCCTGGCCCAAGTCGATCCGGCCCAACGTCGATCCACCCCATATGTAAAATCGATCCGGCCCCAATAAAAAATATATTTATCATGTTTATAAGAAATAAAAATAAAGATGTATATATTAATTGTAATTCATAAATGTTTATGATTTTTATTATAATGTCAATAAATGTAAAAGGTGTACGGTAAAAAAATAAAAAGACCTTTGAAAAATATCTATTTTAGATGAGTATAAAACAACTAGGTTGATTATGTTTTTGTTTCAAGTTTTCTAGATTATTGGGTATATTCATATTATAACGTATATAAAAGAATTCAAACATCAACATTAATCAGCAGTAAGGCCCTGGGTTCGTTCTCCTTACTTTTATCAAGGACGCATAATACTAAAATATTAAAATTATGGGTATTTAAGTTAAATAAACCTTTTCAGATATTTAAATGGTATAAATTCTCGAAATTCACGAAAACACATGAAAATAATTAAAAGTTAATGGCTTGTTTTGGAGCATTAATAGGTCATAATAATAATTCTCACTGATTGTTGTTATAATTGCCTTTGATACATTAATAATTGGAATGATCCGAATGAAACAACTGGATTATTCGGGTTAATCTTAATCAAATTGGTTACGCTTCTGCGCATGTGCACCATTAGGAAATTTAATTGTGCATCCGAAAGTTTCAAAATAATGATATCATTTATTCATACAATCCATCTCGTGTTAAATTCAAGTATGTACGAGGAGAGTATGACTTCAAATCAATTATGCTTGAACATTCTGTACGTATGTTCCTGTCCCTAGTCAGGAGTCCGTCATTCAGTGGTTGTCCTTTGTTTATGTGTTACATATTTGTTTTTGATAGATTTGGCTGTTAGATCTCTCGTTTGAATTGTTTTACAATGTCATTTCGGGGCCTTTTATAGCTGACTATACGGTATGGGCTTTGCTAATTGTTGATGGCCATACTGTGCCCTATAGTTGTTATCTTCTGTGTTATTTGATCTCTTGTGGAGAGTAGTCTCATTGGCAATCATACCTTATCTTCTCTTTGACAGAAAATATTTTAACTTTCGTTTTAAAAAACACATGTCCAAAACTGGAATATGATTTGATTGCGTTAAAGATCTGAACACAGACAGAACAACTAACATGACTAAATCCATATATTTTTTTTCAAGTGTTCATATTTTTTTTTATTTAAGCGTTCATCCTGAGATTGCGGTACCTTTTTGGTCACTATTTATGTGTTGCGTCTAAATATGAATTGTAACACTTTATAGTGACTGAACAGGTTGATTTAACTTCCTCAAGAAACAGAAAAAGAAGACGAATTCAATGGAACAGCTCTAGACTATTTAACATGCAAGCTGATTATAGATAGATCTATAAGGATAGTAAGGTAAGTTATCAATAGATTGAATAATAATGGGGATAACCATAAAATTGAGAATGGAAATGGGGAATGTGTCAAAGAGACAACAACCCGACCAAATAAAAAACAACAGCAGAAGGTCACCAACAGGTCTTCAATGTAGCGAGAAATTCCCGCACCCGGAGGCGTCCTTCAGCTGGCCCCTAAACAAATATATATACTAGTTCAGTGATAATGAACGCCATACTAATTTCCAAATTGTACACAAGAAACTAAAATTAAAATAATACAAGACTAACAAAGGCCAGAGGCTCCTGACTTGGGACAGGCGCAAAAATTCGGCGGGGTTAAACATGTTTGTGAGATCTCAACCCTCCCCCTATACCTCTCACCAATGTAGAAAAGTAAACGCATAACAATACGCACATTAAAATTCAGTTCAAGAGAAGTCCGAGTCTGATGTCAGAAGATGTAACCAAAGAAAATAAACAAAATGACAATAATACATAAATAACAACAGACTACTAGCAGTTAACTGACATGCCAGCTCCAGACTTCAATTAAACTGACTGAAAGATTATGATTTCATCATATGTACATCAGGCACAATCCTTCCCGTTAGGGGTTTAGTATCATACCATCATAACATATATGAGAAGAACATAACCCGTGTCATGCCAACAACTGTTTTTAGAATAAATGTGTTTAGTTCCGACGCAAAAGACCTTATCAGTGACTCAATATTAACGCCAAAATATGCAATCTTTAATGACTTGACAACAGTATCGTAATTATATCCCTTCTTAATAAGTCTATTCAAAGGTTTTTTAAGTTTCTGAGGTGAATACTGACACCTTTGTGCTTTATAAAGAATATTTCCATAAAAAATGGATGTGAAATACCTGAACGTATAAGAAGTCTGCATGTTGAGCTATATTTACGAATGATGTCTTTATACCGATGATAAAATTTAGTAAATGTTTTGACTAGTTTGTGATATCGAAAACCCTGGTGTAATAATTTTTCAGTAATACATAAATTTCTCTCGTTAAAATCTAAAACATTGTTACATACACGAGCGAATCGTACAAGTTGAGATATATAAACACCGTAAGATGGTGACAAGGGAACGTCACCATCTAAAAACGGATAATTAACGATAGGAAATGAAAAATCATCCCTTTTATCATAAATTTTAGTATTCAGCTTTCCGTTAGTGATATAGATATCAAGATCGAGGAAAGGGCAGTGGTCATTGTTAGTATTAGCTTTATTTAAAGTAAGTTCAGCAGGATAAATTTCATTAATATACATACTGAAGTCGTCATTATTGAGAGCCAAAATATCATCCAAATATCTAAAAGTATTATTAAATTTGTTTATCAGATGTTGTTTTGATGGGTCTTTGCTTATTTTTGTCATAAATTGTAACTCATAACAATACAAAAAGAGGTCCGCAATAAGTGGTGCACAGTTAGTCCCCATTGGAATTCCGATATACGGAATCCCCAAAGCGAACAAAAATGTTATCTAGTAAAAATTCAAGGGCATATATAGTATCAAAGCATGTCCAATTAACATAGCTTTTTTGTTTATTGCTACTAAAAAATGACCTAAAAGAGTTTGAACATATATATTCACATTCTGATTTTTTGAATGCCCATTTAATTAGGTGTGTGAATTTTTTCTTAATGAGAATGTGAGGCAATGTGGTATACAGGGTAGAAAAATCAAAACTTTGAATAGATTCAAAATCACCAATATAAGCATGCAATTTATCAAGTACTTCCAACGAGTTCTTGACACTCCAAAAGTAATTTATTCCACTATTTTCGAAGGCCTTATTTGAACAATTTATTATAAGGTTTTTAATTGTACCAAGTGTGCTGGTAAGAAGAATAGACAATTTAGTAGTTGAACAATGGCTTGAAGACGAAATAAATCTATATTTGTAAGGGGTTTTGTGTAGCTTCGGAAGCCAATACATTGTTGGGACTTTCATTGTATTTGGCTCTGCTTGTAAAGCGGTGGCTAAAAGTTTATGTTTGTTACAGATTTCGTTTTCTGAAAATGGAGTCAGTTGGAATGTTGGTGAATTGGTGATTTCCTTTTTCAGAACCTCAATGTAAAATTTACGTCAAACAATAATAATATTATTAGCAGCTTTATCGGCCGGGACAAAAACAAATTCCTTGGCTAATTCTTTTAGTTTATGTTTGATACGAGAAATAGGTTTATTTTGGTTATTGTTAATAGTAAAATGTTCTTTAAAATGTTGAATACGTATATCAACTATCTTCATTACTGAATTAAAAAAAGAGTCCAAAGATTTTTTGTCAGCTTTTTCCCGTTTTATCCATTTTATACAGTAAGTATGGAGTGAGTCGTGGATGATATTACGACACTCATTCCAATTAATAATTGACGGGGGACGATATTTAGGTCCTTTACTGAGGAATGATTTTAACTCTCGGTCTTGAACGATGTTAAGATCTCCTGTTATAACATGGGAAATGGGTCCATAAATATATTCGGAATTACTGCAATTACATGAAGTAGGTGTATTTTCACTGATATTAACATCTTTACACAATTGACTATAATTAAACACAAATTTCCGGGTAGATTTCTTGTAAATATAACAAATAAGAGGTAGCTCAGTATTGTCAAAATATCCAGGAATTTGTTCTTTAACAGAATGGTCGTTAAATATACCGGCAATATTTACAAAATCAAAGCCTTTATTGACATACTTAATCTTAATAAAATGCTTTTTATGATCTTCAGGGCGATCAATTTTGGGAAATAATTTAGAATAACAATATGCCATAATAATTTGAACAATTTCATACTTAGGACTGCTATATGAAATTGTGTTGCAATCCTCCAAAATTTTATTTAACTTATTAACCGGTAACGAACAGAGTTTTGTTAACAGATAATGTCTGCCGTTGTTTTTTGAAATAGAAATTAGGTCCGAAATATTGGTATGATTGGCCCGAAATTTTCTTTGATTGCGATTTGTTCTACGACCGTGAGAACGGTTTTTACGAACAGTTTTAGAAACTATATCCAAAATGTTAACGGAATTGGTTCTAGATATATTACAACATTTTTATGCCGCAGCCTTAGCCATGGATGTTATAGTTTGACTCGACCAAATGTTTGAAACTTATACACAATGCTTATTACGCCAAACACGGATCAAGTTTGAATTTTAGTGGCATAACTTTAACCTTTCTAGAGAAAATGTATAGTACTATCAAACACTTATCAA
>CM034362.1:19686025-19713083 GCA_019925275.1 Mytilus edulis
TAGTTTTGGTCAATTTTCCCCCTATTAATTTACAGAAAAAGTTTAGTGGGAAAACGTTGGCTACCATGAATGGGTTTTTAAAATAAGAATGATGCATTGAAAAAAGGAAATTTGGGGAACTTCAAGAAATTTTGGGGAAAATTTTTTGACATATAAAATACCCCGTCATTTAAAATAAAAAACCATTTTATAATGGTGTCGCCCCCAAATTGTATGACAAAATTTTAAATTTTTTTAAAAAAAAAACTGAAAAGACTTCCCCAAAAAAAAAGGACCCCAAAATTATTTTTTTAAAGGACACAAAAACCTTTTTAAAAAAAGGGCCTACCTATATTTTTTTAAATTTTCCAAAACCCCCTTTTTTACTTTTTTATATATGTTTTTTTTTCCCTTTCCCTTAAAAATTGATTGACGTGTTTATCATACTGGGTTTTTTAAATATTTTTTTTTAAAATAACCAAAAATAATAATTTTTCCTGAAACTGGGTTCATGACCGGGGGCAAAATTACAGTCATAAGCAAAAGATAAAGTGGCCCAAATATTGATGCAAAACATTGCTTTTTTTGTGAATTAAAAAATTTCCCTTTAAAAGATTTTTTGTTTTCCCAAAACCCCTGTCGGTTTTAAACACGTCTGAAATAAAAAAAAGATGGGTTTATCGATTTGAGTTTTTTAATTTTTTTCCCCTTTTTTCAGTATTAATCTTTGATGGGAAAAGTAAAAAATTTTTTTATTGGAAAATCCAAAAAAAATTTAGAGAGGGAAAAAAATGTTTCTATGATGAAATCCCTAATCTTTCAGTCAGGGTTTTTTTGAATTGGGTGGGATGCATTAAAATGTAGTTTTGTTGTTTTTAAAAATTATTGCCCTTTTGTTTATTTTCTTTTGGGTTAAATTTTTACATCAGACTCGGATTTTTTTGAACTAATTTTAAAGTGCGTAAAGGGTTTTTGCGTTTACTTTACTACGGTTAGAGGTATAGGGGGAGGGGGAGTCTAAAAAACATGTTTAACCCGCGCAATTTTTGCGCCTGTAATAGGGTTGGCCTTTGGGATCTTTATTATTTTAATTTTTTTTCTTTTGTACAATTTGGAAAATTTTTTTGGCTTTTAAATTTTCATGGGTAGTATTATTTTTTTTGGGGGGATGAAGGGGCCCCCCGGGGGCGGGAAATTTTTCCCCAACATTTAAAAACCTTTGGTGCCCCCCCGGGTGTTGTTTTTTTATTGGGGGGTTGGGTTTTCCCCTTTGACACTTCCCCTTTCCATTCTCAATTTTATTTGGGGCATAAACAAGTGAAATTTTATTCAACAATATTTTGGGCGCTGGGGGGCTGTCTTTTTGGGGAAACCCATCTCTTTTTAAGCAAAAATTGACATGTCTTTTGGGTTAAAATTTTGGGTAGGTTGGGTCATTGGGCGTTTTCACCACACTTTTTTTTGATGGGGCATTTTCAAAATTTTTAAACCGCAGTTCAAGCAGTGTTATTTGTTTTTAAAAAGAGAGAGAAGATAAAAAAGGCCTTATTCAAAAAGAAGAAAAGGTTTTTTAAAAAAAAGAAAAAAAAATGGTTGTTTTGTCGCTCGTATTTCGGTTGTCTATAAATTTTAAAAAACCCGTATGTTTATGAAAGTAAAAAATAAACTGTGTCTTTTTGGGGTACAAAAAGGTTAAAATGATTAAATTTTACTTTTCTTTTATGGGAAAATTTCCCCCAATTTTAAAAATTTGCTTTTTTTTTCAAATTATTGGGATTTAAGTTCAGTTTTTTTTGGGTGGAAATCGTCCAAATTTTAAAATGAAAAGAAAATCGTAGGTTTAAAAAATTTTCGACTTTTCCAATGTGTTTTTATTGCCCATTTAAAATATTTAAGCAGTTCAAATTTTGTAACATCGAGTAATTCAATATGTTCCAAGATTTTCATTTTTTTTCATAAATTTAGTAACTGTATACCCCAATGTATGAAGCCAAAAAAAAAGTCTTCACTGGGGGAAAAACCCGAGTTTAAAAAAATGAAAACTTCAGTTTTTGAGGGGTTAATCTAAAGTTTGTTTTGGTCAAATTTTTTCCCCTATTAAATTTACCGAAACTTTTGTGTTTAAAAAAAAGTTTGGGGCTCCGAGACATGTTTCTTAAATAAGGGAAAGAAACATTTGGGAAAAAAAAGATTTCGGATACATTCCCCAGAATTTTGGAAATTTTTGAATATAAAATACCCCTTTATTTTTTAAAAAAAAAAATTTATATATAATGGTGGGCCCAATTGGGAAATTTGTTGACAAGTTTAATTTAATTAAAAAAAGTTTAAAAATTTATGACTTACAAACAAAAGGGCCCCCACATTATTTGGGGGTGGGGAAAAAAGATTTAAAAAAATTTTCCCACCTAATTGTTTATTCTTTTAAAACCCCTTTTTAAAACTTTTTTTTTATTATCCTTTTTTTTTTTTTCCCCCTTTAAAATTGTTGAGTGATTATAAACCCGGGGTTTTAAAATTATTTTTGTTAGAAAAATACAAAAAAACTTAAAATTTTAGAAAAATGTTCTGGGCCCCCCCGGGAAAAAATTCCCGTCCCCAAAGCCCCAAAAGATATAGTGACAAGTTTGTGATGAAACATTTTCTATTTAAAAAACAATTCCTTTTAAAAGTTTTGTTTACCAAAAACCCAAAGATCTGTTGAAACGCTGAAAAACAATGGAAAGGTTTAACGAAATTTTAAGTGTTTTTTAATTTCCCCTTTTTAAACAGTATTAATATTGGGATGCGAAAAGTTTTTAATTTTTACCAAAAATTAAAAAAAATTTAACAAAAAACCAAAAATATAGGGGGGCGCCGGGCCCCAAACCAAAGTTCTTTTTTTTGGATTGGGAAATTTAAAATTTTTTTCCGTCAAGTTTTAAGTTGAAAGTTGGGAGGCCCCGGGCAAAAAAAAAAGGTATTTTTTAACCCTTTTTTGGGGTTTGTTTTTTGTTGGTTTTTTTAAAAATTAAATTGGTTTTTTTGGGCCCCAATTTTTGTTTTTTTTTTCTTTTTAAAAATTACCCCCTTTTTTGAATCAGGGGCTTTTTTGGGGGAAAATTTCTTTTGAAAAAACGGGGGGATTTTCCAATTTTTTGCGTTTTTTGGTTTATTTGCGGGCTTACCTTTTACTTTTTTAAATTGGTTTTAAGGGGATAAAAAAAGGGGGAAAAAAGGGTTTGAGGATTAAAAATTTTTAAAACAATTTTTTTAACCGCGGGGTTTTTGCCCCCCCTTTTTTAAAACCAAAAAGGTTTAAAGGACCCCCTTCCTTTTTGGGCCTTTTTTCCCCCTTTTGGTTTAATTTTTAATTTTAAAAATTTTTTTGGTAAAAATTTGGAAAAATTTGGGGTTTGGCCGTTTCATTACCAATTGGAACTATTAAATTTTTAATTTTTTTTAAAGGGGAAAATTTAAGGAAAACCCTTTGGCCCTTTTTCGGGAAATTTCTCCCCCTAAAAATTGAAAAAAATCGTTGGTGAAAACCTTGCTTGTTTTTTTTTTTAATTTTGGGGGGTAAAAAATTGTTTTTTTTGGTTTTCCCCCAAATTTATTTCATTATCCAAAATTTTTTTTGGTTTAAAAAAACAAATTGGTCAAGTGAATGTTCATTCCTACTATATTTTTGTTTGCTGGGATTTCTGTCTTTTGAGGGAAAATCACATTCTTTTTAAAAAGTCAAATTTCCCTGTCTTTTGGGTTTTTATTTTGGAGGTTGGGCTCATTGAGGGGGACACCAAACTTGTTTTTTGGGTGGAATTGTCAATTTTCAAACATGCAGTTCCCAAGGTAGGGGTTTTTTGTATTGATAAAAAATGAAGAAAGATAAAAAGGAAACCCTTAATTTTCAAAAAAAGAAGGAAAAATTTTTTTACATTTAAAAAATAAAAAGGGAAAAAAGAAAAAAATTGGGTTTTTTCGCTCTAAATTTGGTTTTTAATATAGTTCCGTCATGTTTATGAATGTAAACTATAAGTCTGTGTTTTTAGGGGGGGCAATGGCTTAAAAGAATTTTTTAAAAATTCTTTTATAGGGAAATTACCCCCAATTTTAAACCCCGGGTTTTTTTTTAGGGTGGCAAATTTTATTAAGTGCAATTTGTATGGATGGCAAATTGTCTATTTAAAAATGAAATGAAATGGGAGGTTAAAAATTTGCGACTTTTCCCAAAGTGTCTATTGACGCCAAATTTAAAAATTTTAAAAAAGTTCCAAAAATTAAACTCAGTATATTAAAAATGTTCCAAGATTTTTTATTTTTTAACTTCATAAATTATACCTCAAATGTATAAGCCCCAAAAAAAAGGGCTTCACTGGGAATCCAAGGGTGGGAAAAATAAAAACTTCAGTTTAGCAGGGGCCCAACTTAATTTCTAGTTTTTTGGGCAATTTTTTTCCCAAATTTAAATTTACGAAAAAAGTTTTGTGTTAAACAGTTTTTGTCCCAACAAAGTTTTTCTTAACTACGGAATGATGCATTGAAAAAAGAGATGCGCGATACATTCCAGAATTTTTGGGAAAATTTTTTGAATATAAAATACCCTGTCATTTTGAAAAAAAAAAAATTTATATATAATTTGGGGTCGAATTGAAGTTTTTGACAAGTTTAAATTTTTTACAAAAAAGTTTAAAAATTTATTAACTTCCCCAAAACCCCAAAAGGAAACCCCATTAAAATTTTGATGGACACAAAGCCTTAAAAAAACAGGGCCCACCTATATTGTTTTAAATTTTTCCAACCCTTTATTTTTTTTTTTTATAAATTTTTTTTTTTTTTTCCCTAAAGTTGAGAGTGTTCATAAATCCCGGGGTTTAAAAATTTTTCGGGTTTGAAATATTTCAAACAATTTGTTAATTTCCCCGAAATGCTTTTTGACCAACGGGAAATTAAAAAGTCATTTTGCAAAAGATATGTAACGTAATGGTGCAAAACATTGCTCTAGTGAAAAAACAATTCCCGTTAATAGATTTTGTTTACCCCAAAACCCAATTTAAACGGGGTAGAAAACTCCGAAAAAACCCTGAAAAAATTTATCGTTTGAAAATGTTTTAATCCCCCTTTTATAGTATTAACTATTTCAAAGCAACAGAAAATTTTTTTTTTTTTGTAAAATTTCCAAAAAATTGAGAAGAAAACCAAAAATTTTTTACATGGGGTCAAGTGAATATTCATTTTATACATATATTTTGTTTGTGGGGTGCCCGTCTTTTTGGGGGGAAATCACATCCTCTTTTTAAAGCAAATTGGGACATGTCTTTTTTTGGGTTTATTTGTCGCTAGGGTTTTCGGGTCATTTACGTTTACACCACACTTTTTTTTTGTGGACCCTTTTCAATTTTTTCCAAAAAAACAGTCAAACTGTGTTATTTGTATCTGATAAAAGATTTAAGGAAGTAAAAGGATTAAACCAAAAAGAAGGGAAAATGGTCCCTTTTTTAAAAAAAAAAGAAAAAAATGAAAATTGTTTTTGGGCGCTCTTTTTTCGGTTGTCTATAAATATAGTTCCGTCAGGTTTATGAATGTAAAAATTTTAATCTGTGTCTTTTAGGGGGGGAACCCAAAGGTTTTAAAAAGATTTTTTTATAATATTTCTTTTATGGGAATAAACCCTCAAAATTTTAAAAAATTATTTTTTTCCAAAGGCATTGTGGATTTTTTGTGTCGATTTGTATGGATGGCCCAAAAATTTTCTATTTAACCAAAAGAAATAGAAAATGTATTAAAAATTTTGCGAATTTTCCAATTTTCTATTTACGCCCTTTTATTTAAGCAGTTCAAAAAATTTTAAAAAATCGAGTATATGTTTTTGTTCCAGGAATTTTATCTTTTTTTCCCTATTTTAGTAACCCGGGAAACCTTTAAATGTATAAGCCAAAAATGTTTTTTCACTGGGGGCCCCCAGAGCGAAAAAAAAGACCTTTGTTTTTTGGGAGGGAATTAACCCCTAAGCTAGTTTTGGTCAATTTTTCCCTTATTAATTTACAGAAACAGTTAGTGTTTTAAAAAGTTGTCTAAAAACGGCATGTCCCTTTTTAATCGGAATGAAACATTAAATAAGATGGGGCGATAAATTCCCGAATTTTTGGAAATTCTTTGACAAATAAAAAAACCCCTTTATTTTTAAAAAAAAAATTTTAAATATGGTGTCGTGAAGTTGTTGACAAGTTTACTTTTAAATTTCAAAAAGTTTAACCCTAGTTTTTAGCTTTTCAAAACAAAGGGGCACCAACATTATTTGTGATGGAAACCAAAAAATTAAAAACCCGGGGCCTACCTAATTTTTTTTATTTTCCCAAACCCTTTTTACTATTTTTTTCATATAAGGTTTTTTTTTCTTTTTCCCTAAAATTTATTGAGTTTTATCATACTTCCCGGTTTAAAAGTTCTTTCGTTAGAAATTAAAACAAAACATCTTAATTTTTCCCTGAAACTGCTTAATTTACCACGGAAATATTTCAGCATTAAAGCAAAAAGATAAATTAAAAAGTATGTTGGCCAAAAAAATTGCTTGTGAAAAAAATTCCCGTTAATAGTTTTGTTTACCAAACCCAAAGATTGGGGTTGAAACCCCTCTGAAATTTAAAAATGTGGTTTATCGATTTGAAGTGTTTTTTTGCCATTTTTTATCGATTAACCCATTGCATGCAACAGTTTTTTTTATTAAATTGGGGAAAAAACCAAAAAAATTTAGAGAGAAACAAATTTTTTGTAGCATGGGGTAAGTGAATAGTTTTATTTATACATAAAATTTTGTCGTGGGGTGCTGTTTATTGGGGAAAAATACATTCTTTTAAAAGGGCCAAAATTCCAAAAGTCCCTTTTTTTTATATTTTTTCGTAGGGTTTCGGCTCATTACGTTTACCACCCCTTGTTTTTGAAAGGAAAATTGGCAATTTTTAAACATGCAGTTCAAGTAGTGTTATTTTGTATTGATAAAAGATGAGAGAAGATAAAAGGACCCTTAGACAAAAAGGGACCGAAAAATTTTTTTATTTTTTACAAAAAAAAAGGTTTTTTAAAAAAAAAAACTTGTTTTGGGCCTTGTATTTTGTTGTCAATTTAAAAATATTTTTGGCCATGTTTTTGAATGTAAACTAAAAAAAATATTTTTGGGCTTTTAGGGGGAAACAATGGCTTTTAAAAAAAGATTAAATTATAATTTAAAAATTTTTTTTGGGAAGAATTACCCTCAAAATTTTTAAAAAGGATTTTTTTTTTGTGGCAATTTTTTAAATTTTAATGTCAGATTTTTTTGGGAGGCAAATCTGTTATTTAAAAAATGAAAAGAAAATTGTAAATTAAAAATTTTGGGGATTTTTTTCCAATTGGGGGTATTTAGCCTTTTTAAAATTTAAACTTTAAATATTTTTAACCCTCGAGGGATATGTAATATGGGTTTCCCGAAATTTCAAATTTTTTCCCCCTTTTAGTTTAATTTTTTACCCCAAATGTATAAAACCAAAAAAAAGTCTTCCTGGGGAAATCCCGACTGAAAAAAATAAGACTTTAGTTTAGCAGGGGGTTAACCTAATGGTAGTTTTGGTCAATTTTTTCCCCTATTAACTTTACAGAAACAGTTAGTGTAAAAAAAGTTGTGTAAAGACGAATGTTTTTAATACGGAATGATTCATTGGGAAAAAGAGGGGTGGCGATACTTTCAAATTTTGGAAAAATTTTTTACTATAAAAAACCCGTCAAATTTTTTCAAAAAAATTTTAATATAATGGGTTTTGAAATTTAAGTTTTTGAAAAACGTTTACTTTAAATTTCAAAAGTTTAAATAGTAAAGCTTTCAAAAAAAAAAAGGTCAACAAAATTATTTGTGAAGGACCAAAGCCTTAAAAAAAGGTCCAAACCCAATTTTTTTATTCTTCCCAAACCCCTTTTACCCATTTTTTTCCCTATATTGTTTTTTTTTCTTTCCATAAAGTTGATTGACGTTTTTCATATCTCCGGGTTTTTAAAAAAATTTTTTGTTAGAAAATAAAAAGACAACGTTAATTTCCCTGAAATTCTTCATGACCCGCGGGAAAATTAAAAACAAAAAATTAAAAAAATGAAAAAAGTTTGTAAAAAAAAAAGTTAATTTTGAAAAAACAAAAATTGGGGTTGGGTTTAATAAAAAAATTAAAAATTTAAAAGATTTTGTTTTAAACCCCAAAAAGATCGGTTTTTTTTTGAAAAACCCGGGGGAAAAAAAATTTTTTAAACCCAAGGAAAAGGATTCTAAAAATTTTTGGGAGTTTTAAGGGCCCCCATTTTTTCCCTAAAATTAAACCTATTTTGCATTTCGGAACTTTAAAGGTAATTTAATTTCCTTTGGAAAATTACCAAAAAAATTGGGGGAAAAAAAGGGGAAAACAAAAAAAAAAATTTTTTAAAAAAAAGTGACCGGGTGAATTGTTTCAAAAATTTTTTCATTTTAAATTTTGTCGGTTTTTGGGTAAAGGGGTTTGTTTCTTTTTTTTGGGAAAAAAACCCCAAAAAAATTTCTTTTTTTTATTTTTTTTTTTTCCAACCCCTTTTTAAAATTTGACCCAAAAAGGTTCTTTTGGGTTTGGTTTTATAAAAATTTGTGTGGTTGGGTCAATTTTCCCTTTACCAACCAAAATTTTTTTTTTGTTGGGCCAAAATTTTGGGGGGCCAAATTTTTCAAAAAGCCAAAGGTTTTCCCAATTGTTTTTTATTTCGTAAATTTTAAATTTTTAAAAGAAATTTTTCCCCAAAAAAGAGGAAAAAAAAAAAAAAGGACCTTAAAAACAAAAAAAAAAATGGGTTTTTTTCTTTTTTTTTAAAAAAAAGAAAAAAAAAATTTTTATTGTTTTTTGTCGCCTTCCCCAAAATTTGGGGGGTTTTTTAAAATATTTGTGGTTTGGGAAAAAGTTTTTTTGCTTAACTATTTTAATTTTTCCCCGTTTTTTTTTTTTAAAAGGGGGGACAAAACAAAAATTTTTTTTGGTGGGTTAAAAGAAAAATAATTTTCTTTTAAGGTTTAAAAAAAAATAAACCCCTTTAAAAATTTAAAAAACCAAGGGGTTTTTTTAAATTTGGATTGGGCCCCTTTTGGTTTTTTTCCCCGTTTGTTCAGATTTTTTATGGATGGCAATTTTGGGTTTTTTAACAAATGAAATAGAACATGAAAATTTTAAAAAAAGGACTTTTTTCCCCTGTTTTTATTGACCCCCAAATTTTTTATTTAAGCCGTTCAAAAATTTTTAACAATCGAGTAAAATGTCCTATGTTCCCAAGATTTTCTCTTTTTCTCATTTTAGACATGGTTTTACCCCCAAATTTTATAAGCCAAAAAAAACTTACTGGGAAAATCCCAAATGAAACAAAGACTTCATTTAGAGGGGACTTTAAAATCTAATTTCTAGTTTTGGGCAAATTTTTCCCCTATTAACTTTACAGAAAAAGTTGTGAAAAAAAATTTTTGCTTTTCACGGGGACAGTCTTTTAAAAAAGGGAAAGATTTATTTAAAAAAGATTTTCGCGATCCTTCACAGAATTTTGGGAAATTTTTTGAATATAAAATACCCCGTCATTTTGAAAATAAAAATTTAAAATATAATTGGGGTCAAATGAAGTTGAAAGGCAAATTTACTTTACTTAAAAAAAATTTTAAATAAATTAAAAATTAACAAAAAAAAGGTCACCCAAATTTTTTGTGAAGGACACAAAAACCTTAAAAAAAAAGGTCTAAATAATTGTTTTATTTTAAAACCTTTTTAATATTTTTTTATATATTGTTTTTTTTTTTTTTCCCTAAAATTGAAATTTACGTGTTCATCATACTCCGGGTTTTAAAAATAAATTTTTTTAGAAAATATTTCAAAAAATCTTAATTTTTCCCTGAAACCCGCTTCATGACCACGGAAATATTTTTCATAATGCAAAAAATTTTTGTAAAAAAATGTGTGCAAAAAATTTCTCCCAGTAAATAAAAATTTCAGTTAAAGATTCTTTTTTACCAAACCAAGATCGGTTAGAAAAACGTTTTGAAATAAACCCAAAGAAGGTTTTCGTTTAATGTTTAAAAGCCACTTTTATCAGTTTAACTATGATGGAACAGTAATTTTTTTTACGAAAAAAACCAAAAAAAATTGAGAGAGAAAAAAAATATTTGTACATGAGTCAAGGGGTAGTTTTTTTCTCATATATTTTGTCGCTGGGGGGGCTGTTTTTTTAAAGGGAAAATCACATCTCTTTAACGGGCAAACTTCCCCATGTCTTTTGGTTTTATTTGTCGTAGTTGGGTCATTGACGTTTTCACCCCATTGTTTTTGAGGGCATTGCAATTTTTTAAAATGCATTCAAGGGTTATTTGTATTTGATAAAAAAGGGGGAAGTTTAAAAAAACCTTATTCCCAAAAAAAAAAAAAATGGTCTTATTTAAAAAAAAGAAAAAAAAAAGATTGTTTTTTTCGCTCGTATTTTGGTTGTCTATAAATATAGTTCCCGTCCTTTTTTGAATGAAACTATAAGTTTTTTTTTTGGGTTTTTTGGGGGGGAATCAATGGGTTAAAATGTTTTTATTTCTATTTCTTTTAAGGGGAAAATTTAACCCCCAATTTTAAAAAAGGGGTTTTTTTTTTCCGATGGGATTGTGAATTTTAAATTCAAAAATTTTTATGGGTGCAATCGTTTTTTAACAAATGAAAAAGGAAATGTAGGTTAAAAAAATTTTCGATTTTTTTCCAAAAGTGTCTATTAGGGCCTTTTTAAATATTTAAGCCGTTTCAAATTTTTTAACAGTCGGGGTATATGTCAATATGTTTTCCCGAGTTTTTATCTTTTTCTTTTTGGGGTTTTTTAAACCTCAAAAAGTTTGAAGCCAAAAAAATGTTTCCCCTGGGGAAATCCCGAGTGAAAAGGAAGACTTCAGTTTAAACGGGCTTAATTTTAAAAGCTAGTTTTGGTCAAATTTTTCCCCTATTAAAATTTACAGAACAGTTAGTGTTAACAATTTTTGCCACGAAAACAAAGGTTTTTTAATACGGGAAGATTCTTGAAAAAAGAGGGTGGCGATAAATTTCCGAATTTTGGAAAATTTTTGGGTATAAAAAAACCGTCATTTTTAAAATAAAAATTCTAATTTTTAATTGGGGGTTTTTTTCCGGTTTTTGGGTTTTTATACAAAAATTTTTTTAACTTAAAAAAAATTTAAAAAAATAGACCCTTTTCAAAAAAAAAGGGACCCCACATTTTTTGTGATGGAACCAAAGACCCTTTAAAAACAGGTTTCCCACCCATATTGTTTTTTTTTCTTCCCCAACCCCTTTTTACTTTTTTTTATATAAGTTTTTTTTTTTTATAAAGTTTTATTGGCGTTTCCCATATCCGGGGTTTAAAAATATCTTTGTTAAAAATACCAAAAAATCATTAAAATTTTTTGGGAAAAAACTTATACCCCGGGGAAAAATTACAGTTATAATTTCAAAAAAATATTTTTAAAAAAATATGTGTCAAACCCCTTGCTCAGTGAAATAAAATTCCCCGTTAAAAGATTTTTTGTTTTCCAAAACCCAAAGATCGGTTTTAGAAAAACCTTGAAATAAACAATGATGGGTTTAATTTTTTTTTGAAGTGGGTTTTTTGGCCCCTTTTATTTGTATTAACTATTGCATGGAACCCAGTAAATTTTTTTTAAAATTTGGGAAAAAACCCAAAAATTGGGAAGGAAAAAAAAATATTTGGGAGCATGAAATCAAGTGGGAAAAATTTTATTATAATATTTTTTTGTTTCCCTGGGGCTGTTTTATTGAGGGGGAAAATCTTTTTTAACTCAAATTTTACATGTTTTTGGTTATATTTTTCGCTAGGGTTGGGGTTATTTACGGTTTTCACCCCTTTTTTTTGAAGGGCATTGTCAATTTTTTCCCCGCCGTTCAAGGGGTTTTTTTCGTATTGATAAAAGATGAAGAGAAAAAAAAAGGAAACCTATACAAAAAAAAGAATTCCCTTTTTAAAAAATGAAAAAAAAATGCTTTTTTTGGGCGGGTCGTATTTTGGTTTTTTTTATAAATATAAGGTTTCCCGTCAGGTTTTTTGAAAAGTAAATATTTGTTCAGGTTTTTTTAGGGGGGACCTCAATGGCTTAAATGATTTTGTTAACTATTTCTTTTTTTAGGGGAAAATTTTCCCCCAATTTTTAAACATTGTTTTTTTTTTTTCAGAGGGGAATTTGTGGAATTTTAGGTAAAAAAGTTTTCAAAAGTTAAAAAAACTTTGCCTTTTCCCGGTTAAAGGACATGTTCTTTTGATTAAAAGGGTTTAACCGGTATTTAAAATTTTGGTTTCCCTGCGTTTTATCAAATTATACCGAAAAATGGAAAAAAATGTTTCCGGAATGAGTGCCAAAAAGGGCTTAACGGGTTAATCAAGCATTTTTAAATTTTTCCCAATTCTTTTAAAAATTTGAAAATTTTCTTGGCATTTTTTTCAGGTTTTCTTTTGAAAGGCCCCCCCAGTTTGGGTTCTTTTTAATAAAATACCCCAGTAAAAACTAATATCGTTTGTACCAAAACTTTCCAAATTAAAAAAATTTTAAAATAAAAAAAAAAAACACTTATTTTTTGGAAAATTAAAAAATCCCTTTTGTTTTTTTCTTCCCCCCCTTTTTAATATTTTTTCCCTTTTTTTTTTTTTCTTTTTCCCAAAAGATTTTGGGGGTTTCCCCCTTTGGGTTTTTAAAAATTTTTTTAAAAAAAAAAAATTGGGTTATGAAATTTTTTTTAACCCAAACGGCCCAAAAATTTAAAAGAAATAAAAATATATTCTTTCCCAAAAAGGGCCCGTTTCTTTATTTGTTTCTTTTTACCCCAATACCTGTAGAAATTGAAAAAACTTGGTTTTATTTAACCAAATTTTTGGGTTTGCCCCTTTTTTAAAAAAGATTAACCTTACGAAAAGAAATTTTTTTTTTTTTGAAAATTTTCCCCCCAAAATAGCAACAAATTTTTCATGGAAGTAATTTCTTTAAAACATAAGTTGGGGTTTTTTTGCAAAAAACCAAGTAAATTAATTTTTTTTTAATTTTTCCGCTAGGGCCTCAAAATTCAATTAAAATTTTTTTGATGGGCGCTTTTAACAAAAGCAAAGGGAATTTTACAGTTAAAAAATTAAAACCCGGAAAAAAAAAACCCTTTTTAAAAAAAAATAAAAACTTTTCCCTTTTTTTTCTAAAAAAATTCCCCTTTAAAATTAAAAAAAAGTCGGTTTTTTGGGGAAAAAGGTTTTTTATTCTATTTCTTTTTTTTAAAAAAATTAAACCCTAATGGAAAAAACCGATGGCCCTTTGGAAATTTTAAATGTAGATTTGGATGGGTGGGAAAAATTTATTTTTCCCAAATGAAATGAAATCGTAGGTTAAAAATTTTTTACTTTTCCCAAAAAGTCTATTGACGCCATTTTAAAAAATTTAAACAGTTCAATATTTTAAAAAACGGGGTATATTCAATATGTTCCAGAGATTTTCATTTTTTTCATCATTCAGTAAAATGTAAAACCCCAAATTATGAACCCAAAAAAAAATCTTCCCTGGGGGAAATCCCGAGCCAAACCCTGAAAATTCGTTTAGCAGGGATTTTAATCTTTAAACTAGTTTTTTGGGCAAATTTTTCCCCCTATTAACTTTAAAAGAAAAATTATGTAAAAGTTGTGTACCCGACGACAAGTTTTTTAATTTAAAAAAATGCATTGAAATAGGAAACCGCGATACATTCACGAATTTTTGGGAAATTTTTTGACATAAAAAACCCCTTCCCTTTTTTAAAAAAAAAATTCCTTTATATAATTTGGGGTCACCTGAAAGGGTTTTATGCCCGTTTTCTTTAAATTAAAAAAATTTTAAAAATAGGGCTTCAAAAAAAAAGGGACCCCACATTATTTTTGGATGGACACAAAGCCTTTTTAAAAAAGGTCCTTTTTATATTTTTTTTTCCTTTTCCCAAAACCCCTTTTAATATTTTTTTTTATATCTTTTTTTTTTTTTTTCCAAAAAGTTGATTGCGTGTTTTCCTCATACTCCGGGTTTAAAAGTATTTTTTTGTTTAAAATATAAAAAACATTAATTTCCATGAAACTTTTTCAGAAACCCCGGGAAATATTAAAAGTTATAAGCCAAAAAATTTTAATTAAAAAGTATGGTTTTCGAAACATTTCTCTAGTGAAATAACAATTCACTTTAAAGATTCCTTTTTTACACCAAACCCCAAAGATCGGTTTTTGAACACTTGGGAAAAAAAAAATGAAAGGGTTTTTCGATTTTAAGTTTTTAATGCCACTTTTTCATCAGTAAAACTATTGCAGCGAACATAATTTTTAATTTTTGGAAAAAAACCAAAAAAAATTTAGAAAAGGGAAAAAAATTTTTAGTAGCATGGTAAGTGAAAAATTCCACATAAAAATTTTTGCCTGGGATGCTGTTTTAAAATTTAGGGAAATCACATCTCTTTTTAAAAAGTCAAACTTGCCCCATGTTTTTGGTTTAATTTTTCGCGGTTGCGGTCATTTCGTTTTTCACCACACCCTTTTTTTTGATGGACATTGCAATTTTCAAACATCCGTTTCAAGGTGTTATTTCGTAAGATAAAAATAAGGGAAATAAAAGGCCCCTTTTACAAAAAAGGAAAAGGTTTTTTTTTAAAAAAAGAAAAAGAATGTTGTTTTTTCGCCGTATTTCGGTTGTCTATTAAAAAATTTGTTTTGTTTTTTTGAAAAGTAAAATATAAGTACTGGCTTTTAGGGGGAATAATGGCTTAAAAAAGTTAAAATATATATTTTTCTTTTTTTAGGGGAAAATTACCCCCAAAATTTTTAAAAATTAGTTTCTTTTTTTATGGGCATTTGAATTTAAGTGTCAGATTTGTATGGATGGCAAATTGTTATTTTTAAAACAAGAATAGAACTTGAGGGTTTAAATTTTCGATTTTCAATGTGCTATTTACCCCTTTAAAAATTTTTAACATTTTAAAAATTTAAAAAGTGAGGGATATTTTCATATGTTCCGAGATTTTTTTCCTTTTTTTTTCATCAAATTTAATAAATGTTTTACCTCAAAAAGGATGAAGCCCCCCAAAAAAAGTCCCTTTACCCGGGAAAAATCCAACTGAAAAAAATTTAAAAAACCCTTTAGTTTAGCAAAGGGGCTTTAAATTTAATGTAGTTTTGGGCCCAATTTTTCCCCTATTAAAATTTAACAGAAACAGTTTTTGTAAAAAAAGTTGTGTCCCCGGGCGACATGTTTTTAACTACAGAATGAACATTAAATTGAGACTGGGGCGATACATTCACAGAATTTTGGAAATTTTTTTTACATATAAAAAAACCCCCCCATTTTGAAAATAAAAATTCTATATATATTTGGGGTCGACCCGAAGTTTTTGAAAGTTTTCTTTAATTAAAAAAAGTTTTTTAAAAATAAAATTTCAAACAAAAGGTCACCCCACATTATTTGGGGAGGACCAAAAAACCTTTAAAAAACGGTCCTACCCATTTTGTTTTTAAATTTTTCCCAACCCCTTTAAAACCCTTTTTTTAAAATACTTTTTTTTTTTTTTTTTCCATAAAGTTGATTTCCCTTTTCATCATACTCCGTGTTTTAAAAGTATCTTTCGTTAGAAATATACAAGACATCGTTAATTTCCATGAAACTGCTTCATGACCAGCGGCAAATATTACAGTATAATGCAAAAGATAGTAGTAAACAAGTATGTGGTGCAAAACATTGCTCTAGTGAAATAACAATTCCAGTTAATAGATTCTTGTTTACCAAACCAATGATCGGTGTAGAACACGTCTGAAATAAACAATGATGGATTTATCGATTTGAAGTGTTTAATGCCACTTTTCATCAGTATTAACTATTGCATGCGAACAGTAATTTTTATTATTGGAAAATACCAAAAAATTGAGAGAGAAAACAAATATTTGTAGATGAGTCAAGTGAATAGTTCATTCATACATATATTTTGTCGCTGGGATGCTGTCTTATTGAGGGAAACTCACATCTCTTTTAACGTCAAACTTGCACATGTCTTTTGGTTATATTTGTCGCTAGGTTGCGGCTCATTGACGTTTACACCACACTTGTTTTTTATGGACATTGTCAATTTTCAAACATGCAGTTCAAGCTAGTGTTATTTCGTATTGATAAAAGATGAAGAAAGATGAAAGGGACGCGTACTTTAACCTATAATGTTTACTTTTTAAAATTGTTATTTGGATGGAGATTTGTTCATTGGCACCACACCACATCTTCCTTTATCTATTATACAAAAAAGAAGAAATGGTCTTATTAAAAAATGAAAAAAGAATGACTTGTTTTGTCGCTCGTATTTCGGTTGTCTATAAATATAGTTCCTGTCATGTTTGTGAATGTAAACTATAAGTACTGTGTCTTTTAGGGGGACATCAATGGCTTAAAAAGATTAGTTATACTAATTTCTTTTATAGGGAAGATTACCCTCAATTTTAAACAGGAGTTTTTTTTTCAGATGGCATTGTGTATTTAAGTGTCAGATTTGTATGGATGGCAAATCTGTCTATTTAACAAATGAAATAGAACATCGTAGGTTAAAAATTTGCGACTTTTCCAATGTGTCTATTGACGCCATTTAAATATTTAAGCAGTTCAAATATTTTAACAGTCGAGTATATGTCAATATGTTCCAGAGATTTTCATCTTTTTCATCATTCAGTAACTGTATACCTCAAATGTATGAAGCCAAAAAAATGTCTTCACTGGGAACTCCAGAGCTGAAACATGAAGACTTCAGTTTAGCAGGGACTTAACTCTAATGCTAGTTTTGGTCAATTTTGTCCATATTAACTTTACAGAAACAGTTAGTGTAAAACAGTTGTGCTACACGACGACATATCTTTCCTAACTACGGAATGATGCATTGAAATAGAGACTGTGCGATACATTCACAGAATTTTGGAAATTTCTTGACATATAAATACCCTGTCATTTTGAAAATAAAAATTCTATATATTATGGTGTCGACCTGAAGTTGTATGACAAGTTTACTTTAACTTACAAAAAGTTTAACATATTATAGACTTACAAACAAAAGGTCACCACACATTATTTGTGATGGACACAAAGACCTTAAAAATCAGGTCCTACCTATATTGTTTTATTCTTCCAACCTTTTATACTTTTTTTTCATATATTGTTTTTTTTTCTTTCCATAAAGTTGATTGACGTGTTCATCATACTCCGGGTTTAAAAGTATCTTTCGTTAGAAATATACAAGACATCGTTAATTTCCACGAAACTGCTTCATGACCAGCGGCAAATATTACAGTCATAATGCAAAAGATAAAGTGACAAGTATGTGATGCAAAACATTGCTCTAGTGAAATAACAATTCCAGTTAATAGATTCTTGTTTACCAAACCAATGATCGGTGTAGAACACGTCTGAAATAAACTATGATGGATTTATCGATTTGAAGTGTTTAATGCCACTTTTCATCAGTATTAACTATTGCATGCGAACAGTAATTTTAATTATTGGAAAATACCAAAAAATTGAGAGAGAAAACAAATATTTGTAGCATGAGTCAAGTGAATAGTTCATTCATACATATATTTTGTCGCTGGGATGCTGTCTTATTGAGGGAAACTCACATCTCTTTTTAACGTCAAACTTGCACATGTCTTTTGGTTATATTTGTCGCTAGGTTGCGGCTCATTGACGTTTACACCACACTTGTTTTTGATGGACATTGTCAATTTTCAAACATGCAGTTCAAGCTAGTGTTATTTCGTATCTGATAAAAGATGAAGAGAAGATAAAAGGACCTTATACAAAAAAGAAGAAATATTCCTATTTAAAAAAATGAAAAAAAGAATGACTTGTTTTGTCGCTCGTATTTCGGTTGTCTATAAATATAGTTCCTGTCATGTTTATGAATGTAAACTATAAGTACTGTGTCTTTTAGGGGGACACCAATGGCTTAAAATGATTAGTTATACTATTTCTTTTATAGGAAAGATTACCCTCAATTTTAAACATTAGCTTTTTTTCAGATGGCATTGTGGATTCAAGTGTCAGATTTGTATGGATGGCAAATCTGTCTATTTAACAAATGAAATAGAACATCGTAGGTTAAAAATTTGCGACTTTTCCAATGTGTCTATTGACGCCATTTAAATATTTAAGCAGTTCAAATATTGTAACAGTCGAGTATATGTCAATATGTTCCAGAGATTTTCATCTTTTTCATCATTCAGTAACTGTATACCTCAAATGTATGAAGCCAAAAAAATGTCTTCACTGGGAACTCCAGAGCTGAAACATGAAGACTTCAGTTTAGCAGGGACTTAACTCTAATGCTAGTTTTGGTCAATTTTGTCCATATTAACTTTACAGAAACAGTTAGTGTAAAACAGTTGTGCTACACGACGACATGTCTTCTTCACTACAGAATGATGCATTGAAATAGAGATTGCGCGATACATTCACAGAATTTTGGAAATTCTTTGACATATAAAATACCCTGTCATTTTGAAAATAAAAATTCTAGATATAATGGTGTCGTCCTGAAGTTGTATGACAAGTTTACTTTAACTTACAAAAAGATTAACATAGTATAGACTTACAAACAAAAGGTCACCACACATTATTTGTGATGGACACAAAGACCTTAAAAAACAGGTCCTACCTATATTTTTATTCTTCCAACCCTTTATACTATTTCTGTCATATATCGTTGTTTTTTTCTTTCCATAAAGTTGATTGACGTGTTCATCATACTCCGGGTTTAAAAGTATCTTTTGTTAGAAATATACAAGAAATCATTAATTTCCATGAAACTGATTCATGACCAGCGGCAAATATTACAGTCATAGTGCAAAAGATATAGTAACAAGTATGTGCTGCAAAACATTGCTCTAGTGAAATAACAATTCCAGTTAATAGATTCTTGTTTACCAAACCAATGATCGGTGTAGAACACGTCTGAAATAAACAATGATGGATTTATCGATTTGAAGTGTTTAATGCCACTTTTCATCAGTATTAACTATTGCATGCGAACAGTAATTTTTATTATTGGAAAATACCAAAAAATTGAGAGAGAAAACAAATATTTGTAGCATGAGTCAAGTGAATAGTTCATTCATACATATATTTTGTCGCTGGGATGCTGTTTTATTGAGGGAAACTCACATCTCTTTTTAACGTCAAACTTGCACATGTCTTTTGGTTATATTTGTCGCTTGGTTGCGGCTCATTGACGTTTACACCACACTTGTTTTTGATGGACATTGTCAATTTTCAAACATGCAGTTCAAGGTGTTATTTCGTATCTGATAAAAGATGAAGAGAAGATAAAAGGACCTTATACAAAAAAGAAGAAATGGTCTTATTTAAAAAATGAAAAAAGAATGACTTGTTTTGTCGCTCGTATTTCGGTTGTCTATAAATATAGTTCCTGTCATGTTTATGAATGTAAACTATAAGTACTGTGTCTTTTAGGGGGACATCAAATGGCTTAAAATGATAAGTTATACTATTTCTTTTATAGGGAAGATTACCCTCAATTTTAAACATTAGTTTTTTTCAGATGGCATTGTGGATTTAAGTGTCAGATTTGTATGGATGGCAAATCTGTCTATTTAACAAATGAAATAGAAAATCGTAGGTTAAAAATTTGCGACTTTTCCAATGTGTCTATTGACGCCTTTTAAATATTTAAGCAGTTCAAATATGTTAACAGTCGAGTATATGTCAATATGTTCCAGAGATTTTCATCTTTTTCATCATTCAGTAACTGTATACCTCAAATGTATGAAGCCAAAAAAATGTCTTCACTGGGAACTCCAGAGCTGAAACATGAAGACTTCAGTTTAGCAGGGACTTAACTCTAATGCTAGTTTTGGTCAATTTTGTCCATATTAACTTTACAGAAACAGTTAGTGTAAAACAGTTGTGCTACACGACGACATGTCTTCTTTACTACAGAATGATGCATTGAAATAGAGATTGCGCGATACATTCACAGAATTTTGGAAATTCTTTGACATATAAAATACCCTGTCATTTTGAAAATAAAAATTCTAGATATAATGGTGTCGTCCTGAAGTTGTATGACAAGTTTACTTTAACTTACAAAAAGATTAACATAGTATAGACTTACAAACAAAAGGTCACCACACATTATTTGTGATGGACACAAAGACCTTAAAAAACAGGTCCTACCTATATTGTTTTATCCTTAATCCTATATACTATTTTTTCATATATCGTTGGTTTTTTCTCTCCATAAAGTTGATTGACGTGTTCATCATACTCCGGGTTTAAAAGTATCTTTTGTTAGAAATATACAAGAAATCATTAATTTCCATGAAACTGATTCATGACCAGCGGCAAATATTACAGTCATAGTGCAAAAGATATAGTAACAAGTATGTGCTGCAAAACATTGCTCTAGTGAAATAACAATTCCAGTTAATAGATTCTTGTTTACCAAACCAATGATCGGTGTAGAACACGTCTGAAATAAACAATGATGGATTTATCGATTTGAAGTGTTTAATGCCACTTTTCATCAGTATTAACTATTGCATGCGAACAGTAATTTTTATTATTGGAAAATACCAAAAAATTGAGAGAGAAAACAAATATTTGTAGCATGAGTCAAGTGAATAGTTCATTCATACATATATTTTGTCGCTGGGATGCTGTTTTATTGAGGGAAACTCACATCTCTTTTTAACGTCAAACTTGCACATGTCTTTTGGTTATATTTGTCGCTTGGTTGCGGCTCATTGACGTTTACACCACACTTGTTTTTGATGGACATTGTCAATTTTCAAACATGCAGTTCAAGGTGTTATTTCGTATCTGATAAAAGATGAAGAGAAGATAAAAGGACCTTATACAAAAAAGAAGAAATGGTCTTATTTAAAAAATGAAAAAAGAATGACTTGTTTTGTCGCTCGTATTTCGGTTTGTCTATAAATATAGTTCCTGTCATGTTTATGAATGTAAACTATAAGTACTGTGTCTTTTAGGGGGACATCAAATGGCTTAAAATGATAAGTTATACTATTTCTTTTATAGGGAAGATTACCCTCAATTTTAAACATTAGTTTTTTTCAGATGGCATTGTGGATTTAAGTGTCAGATTTGTATGGATGGCAAATCTGTCTATTTAACAAATGAAATAGAAAATCGTAGGTTAAAAATTTGCGACTTTTCCAATGTGTCTATTGACGCCTTTTAAATATTTAAGCAGTTCAAATATGTTAACAGTCGAGTATATGTCAATATGTTCCAGAGATTTTCATCTTTTTCATCATTCAGTAACTGTATACCTCAAATGTATGAAGCCAAAAAAATGTCTTCACTGGGAACTCCAGAGCTGAAACATGAAGACTTCAGTTTAGCAGGGACTTAACTCTAATGCTAGTTTTGGTCAATTTTGTCCATATTAACTTTACAGAAACAGTTAGTGTAAAACAGTTGTGCTACACGACGACATGTCTTCTTTACTACAGAATGATGCATTGAAATAGAGATTGCGCGATACATTCACAGAATTTTGGAAATTCTTTGACATATAAAATACCCTGTCATTTTGAAAATAAAAATTCTAGATATAATGGTGTCGTCCTGAAGTTGTATGACAAGTTTACTTTAACTTACAAAAAGATTAACATAGTATAGACTTACAAACAAAAGGTCACCACACATTATTTGTGATGGACACAAAGACCTTAAAAAACAGGTCCTACCTATATTGTTTTATCCTTAATCCTATATACTATTTTTTCATATATCGTTGGTTTTTTCTCTCCATAAAGTTGATTGACGTGTTCATCATACTCCGGGTTTAAAAGTATCTTTTGTTAGAAATATACAAGAAATCATTAATTTCCATGAAACTGCTTCATGACCAGCGGCAAATATTACAGTCATAATGCAAAAGATATAGTAACAAGGATGTGCTGCAAAACATTGCTCTAGTGAAATAACAATTCCAGTTAATAGATTCTTGTTTACCAAACCAATGATCGGTGTAGAACACGTCTGAAATAAACAATGATGGATGTATCGATTTGAAGTGTGTAATGCCACTTTTCATCAGTATTAACTATTGCATGCGAACAGTAATTTTTATTATTGGAAAATACCAAAAAATTGAGAGAGAAAACAAATATTTGTAGCATGAGTCAAGTGAATAGTTCATTCATACATATATTTTGTCGCTGGGATGCTGTTTTATTGAGGGAAACTCACATCTCTTTTTAACGTCAAACTTGCACATGTCTTTTGGTTATATTTGTCGCTTGGTTGCGGCTCATTGACGTTTACACCACACTTGTTTTTGATGGACATTGTCAATTTTCAAACATGCAGTTCAAGGTGTTATTTCGTATCTGATAAAAGATGAAGAGAAGATAAAAGGACCTTATACAAAAAAGAAGAAATGGTCTTATTTAAAAAATGAAAAAAGAATGACTTGTTTTGTCGCTCGTATTTCGGTTGTCTATAAATATAGTTCCTGTCATGTTTATGAATGTAAACTATAAGTACTGTGTCTTTTAGGGGGACATCAATGGCTTAAAATGATAAGTTATACTATTTCTTTTATTATTATCATTTTTAAACATTGTTGTTTTCAAGATGACATTGTGGATTTAAGTGTCAGATTTGTAAGGATAGCAAATCTGTTTATTTAACAAATGAAATAGAAAATCGTAGGTTAATCATTTGCCATATCTACAACGTATCTATTGACTCCATTTAAATATTTAAGCAGTTCAAATATGTTAACAGTCGAGTATATGTCAATATGCTCCAGAGATTTTCATCTTTTTCATCATTTAGTAACTGTATACCTCAGATGTATGAAGCCAAAAGAATGTCTTCACTGGGGACTCCAGAGCTGAAAATCAGTTAAACAGGGACTGAACTCTAATACTAGTTTTTGGTCATTTTAGCCCGTAGGGACTTTACAGAGGCAGTAAGTGTGAAATAGTTGTGCTACACGACGACATGTCTTCTTAATTACAGAATGATGCATTGAAATAGAGACTGCGCGATACATTCACAGAATTTTGGAAATTCTTCGACATATAAATCACCCTTTCAATTTGAAAATAAAAATTCTATATATAATGGTGTCGACCTGAAGTTGTATGACGAGTTTACTTTATGTTAAAAAAAGTTTAACTGAATATAGACTTATAAATAAAAGGTCACCACACATTCATTGTGATGGACACAAAGACCTTAAGGGCATACGATACAGTTACATTGAAGGTAATGACGTTGCTAACGTTAAATGTTATTTTCGCGACGTCAAACTCTGACATATCGGGAAAAGATGCATTTTTCGACTGATTTTTATCATTCAAACTGATTTAATTTGAAAACGAGTGCATGGACCCCTATTTTTTAAAACAGCAATTTGTTTCATTTTGCAAGGAGATTATGTGACCCAAATTTTATAAAACTGTAAATAGCGCAATTTTTTTAATTTTGATAAACATGCAGCAAAAAATGACGTTTTTTCCTCTATTCATGAACATTTGATAAATATAGAGTTATTTCGGAATAAAAATTGCATAATTTTTAATGATACTTATAAAATGCAGAAATTACCGATTATTTTACAAAAACCATTTTGTGTTTATCTTTTAAAACAAAAAAGTTATGTCTTTCTTTCGAAAAAGAAAATACGGACACAAATCTGAATTTTGAGCAAATATACAAAATTTCGACCTTATTTTACTCAAAAAGTAGCACATGAAGGTATATTTTTTATTACATATTTGATTTAATCAGGTAAAAAATAGCCTATATGCAAATTTTCATCAACTTGTAAATACAGGTTCAAAACTGTATCGTATGCCCTTAAAAAGCAGGCCCTACCTATATTGTGTTTTTCTTGCCACCCTTTATACTTCTTTTTTATGTACTGTTTTTTTCTTTATAGAAAATTGATTGACGTTTACATCATACTCCGGGTTTAAAAGTATCTTTTGTTAGAGGTTTGAAGAAATCATTAATTTCAATGAAACTGCTTCATGACCAGCGGCAAATATTACAGTCATAATGCAAACCACAGAGTAACAAGTGTGTGATGAAAAACATTGCTCTAGTGAAATAACAATTGCAGGTAATAGATTCTTGTTTACCACTGGTACGATTTTCTAGTGACCTGACACGATATATATTGGTTTAGTAAATTCCAGACAGCAAAGTAATACGATATGTATGTAGTCATTGAATGCAATATGGGGTGAGAGCAAAGCTAGAATTTCATATGGAATTTACTGATCCCATATTTATCGTGTCAGTTTTAGGAAATTAATACACTGTGAACATGGTGAAACAAATTGATCTAATTGTCTGTCTTAATATGTGATATTTTATACTAGGGGCGTAACAAAGTGATCATGTCTTCAATATTAAATATCATGTTACTTCCTTTGGTTTATAAAAAAAATAAATGCCAACAATAACAACTTGTTAGCTTTTATGTGTTTTCTGCATTTATTCAACAGCGGTACGGTATATTTGGAAACATGGTCGATCAACATTACATACCTAATTTGTTATCGTCCTGAATATGCATGCTACTTGACGTTATGTATTGAAAATGGATCCAATGAAATATGTCATACATTTGCACAAGTGAAAAAAGTAAATCTAATTAAAATCAAATCCTTGAATTGCTCCCGTTCTGGTATGATGCGCGACGGGAGCAGTTCAGAGATTTGATTTTAATTAGATTGAAAAAATGGAAATCTGTAAAAAAAAGATGTTTTTTAAAAATAGACAAGAGCATTGTTTTTAATAACCTTTAGTTTGTAAATCTTTGGTGAGGCTTGAATTAGTAAATGTGTCTTTTTAGTTTTATATTAGAATTCTTTGATATTTCTCTAAGTTGAATTGGTTCTGACATGAATCATTAAATTTACGTTTTAGGCATAATATAACATATATATATATATACGAGCTTGATTTTTCAGGTTTGTACTGAGTGCTGCTGTCCGTTTAAAAAGATAAAAACAAAGATAGATCCAGCATTGTTAACTTTTTTCTTAAAAACTATCGAAATTCTGGTGTTAGCATGCCAAAAGTGCCATGTTCCTGGCTTCTATAAACGTGATAAATTTAAAATGTTTAAGTGACAATTATTTTTTGTAAGTTCCAAATTTAAAATTCAAAACAAATAAAAAAGATCGGAGATAAAAAAAAAATTGATTTAAAAAAACTATATTTATGATTTAAATTACCTGAAACTATAAAAAGCTATTATTAGTGCATGCGCATTAAATTGAAAAGTTCACATTCAGGAAGTAGTGATAACCTATTTATATAGTGACCGTTCTGTAACAAGCGAATTGAAGTGTAATACAAGCCTATGGTAAGCTCTTCTTGTATTGTATTGTTTTAACAGAACGTAAAGCTGAAAGTATACTATATATATACAATGTATATTTAATAAAACATGTCTAAATTTAAATTTAGATAAGAAATAATGTACTCCATTTATCATGTGATCGTCTGTTCTTTTCCAACCCTAGGGTTCACTATGATCAAAAAGGCTTCTCCCATCCGGCAGTTCTACCAATACAAAGATAGTCATCCGTTTGACTACGCAGGATGTATAAATTCACAGTCACTTAATTGCTTTTATAATAATGACGTTTAACGGCAGAAACTTCTTGAAACATGTGTAACTTTCTACAAATCAGCAGTAATCTGTATATCAATGGTCAGTTGCAAAAACAAAATACATGTCCTTACCCAACGACTCATAAGTGGCTGTCTGAATTATCGCCATTTTAAAGACGTACATAATGTCTATTCGTTCTTACTCGGAATAGTATTGCCATCGGATTCAGAGTAAACAGAAAGAAATTTCTTTGATATGATTATTAATTGTTGATCCAAACATCTTTGGAGAAGAATTTGGATGGATACATTTTATATTTTTGATTCACGACGGAAGGAATAGTGCTTACACACGTACAAGAAAAAGAGTGGGTACTCACACATATACATGAAAAAGAGTGGGTACTCACACCTATACATGCATGAGAATGGACGTTTGCACATATACACGAATGAGAGTTAGTAAACACATATACATGAAAAAGAGTGGGTACTCACACATATACATGAATGAGATTTAGTTCTCACACATATACATGACAAAGAATGAGTACTCACACAAATACGTGCATGAGAATGGACGCTTGCACATATACATGAATGAGAGTTAGTGCACACATACATATGAATGATGTGGTGCTCACACATCGAATGAATGAGAATTGGTGCTCTCACATATACATGAATAAGAATTTGTGAGCAAACCAATCATGACTAAAAGTTGGTGATCACACATCTAATGAATTGGAATTGGTGCTCACACATATGCTTAAATGATAATTGGTGCTCACACATTTATAATTAATGAGAATTGGTGCTCACACATATACATGAATGAGAGTTTGTGCTCACACATATACATGAATGAGAGTTTTCGCTCACACAAATGCATGAATGAGAATTGGTGCTCACACATATACTAAGAATTGCATTTTTATCTTGAAAAGGTACCATTTAATTGTTTCTCTGATGACTATTTCAAATTCAAATTTCAGGATGAAAGAAAAAAAATCTTCACCACGAACAGAAAACATGTCGTCAGAACCGTCAGAACCGCAATCTAAACCAAGAGAGACATTCATGATGAAGATCAGTGATTTAGAAATATTTCTCAAATTTCATGCTGATACACATAACACAGTTTTGAATTTCCAGAATATTACTCCAGAAAACTTCGACTTAAAGAAACAAGCGCAATGTGAAAAAATATTCTCAAACAAATTTCGGAATGCTCTACAAAAAGTTGCCGAAGAAAGTAAAATGAAAGATGAGCTTCATTCGTTTGTTACGAAAATCCGAAAGAAAATAAGAACACGTGACATGCATACTGTCAGTACAAAAAAATGGCGCCCATGGCTAAGGATACAAGAAGACGAAGCGACCGCCGAAAAA
>CM034362.1:19713106-19832921 GCA_019925275.1 Mytilus edulis
GACCATACAATTGATATTAAAGTCAACACCGAAGTTCTTAGTGCTGAGCTGGTGATATCCTCGGGGACGAGACAATTTTTTCTCGAGAACATTTTAATGACTGAATTGATGTTTAAAGTTTGCTGACAAACATCACTCCTATACCATGATAAGAACATGGTATGGTTTTAACTTTTACATGGGAGTTTCAAATTTGAATTTTTTGTGCATATATATTCTACCACTATATAAAGATGATTTCAGAAAGGAAATATTTCAATAACGACAAAAATAATGATTAAAACTTTGCAATTGTAAATATACAAATATATATGTCAAGTGCCACTCATTTGAAGGTCTTTCAATAACTGTACTCGAATTTAAGTACTTCCCGTTGTAGTCTATATTATTCAATGTTATTTAGCATTTCCTAAAATTAAAATTTAAATTGCACGCAGTTAACTTTCCAGATATCTTTTTTTCCGGTCGGATTTAGTTTAACTATATTAATTCAAAAAAGAACACAAGAGAATACACTCAAATGTACTATGAAGAATTTTCTTAGTAAGATAGGGTTATAAAAGAGCCTTGAAAATTAGATGAATATTTTGATAGGTCATTACATGTATATAATGATACGTGTTAATGTTTTTGTTACACAACAAATCTTGCTTATTCTGTTGTTGTTTTTTCTTCTTCATTTTTTCTATTTAATTTTGTATACAAAACCACTAAAAGTAATAAACTGGATTAATATCCAATCAGGCTGATATTTCATGGAAAAATTGTTATTCAATAACTGATTCTAAGTCTTAATTTATCTTAGAACTTTCACATACATAAACATTTCTTAAATGGTCTCAATCTCACTTGATGCTATTTCTGAGCCTTCCTTTTCGAGTAAAACTCGTATCAACTTTGTATTTCTACTCATGATCGGGGTCCCGAGGGTAACATCTACCAGATATCCAATACTAGTACGATAAATTGACAGACAAAATCAAAATTAAACTCCATATTAACTGACCAAGCCATGGTTTAAAAGGAAACACACAAACATGTGAATAAAATAAAATTTGAGTAACTCAAAACCACAAAACTTTGTTTTATCAAACCCTCTTTGTCAATTTCGAGATGTATTTAAGGAATTCACGTAGATCTTACTGTTTTTTCAATATCCTTTAGTTGAAACTCAGATGAATATTTGCAATACAAAGATTGGTAGATCATTGAATTATTCAGTGAGAGGACACATTGCACATAGCACTCTGCGAAAGAGCATTAAGGACAATGTTAGCCGATTCTTCCTTGTAGTGTCCTCCATGAAATCTGCCTAATATAACATAATACCAACATCAAAACCTTATGTTAAAACTCAAAAAGGGCACCAGACGTTTTAAAGGGAAAATTTTCTTATGGTTTAAATATGTTCATAATGACATAATATGTATATTTTTATCACTAAATGTGCAGTAATAAAGGAGAAATTCAATAATTAATGAAAAAATATTAACTACTTCCTGTAGGTCGTGACGTTTTCTTCTGGTTTTTGCATGCCGGGATTTAAAATACAATCATTAAAAGTCTTGGTTTTTAATCATATTTTAACGTAATCGTAAGCGCGCCGATGACTTATGCTTTATCTAATAACCAGCCGATAATAAGAAGATAAAACGCACAGACGTGCAATTGTACACATTCATGAGATAAATTTTCTATGTTAAACGTATATATTCGAATTATTTTTTTAGACAACACAAAAAGTTATAAAATTATTTTTAATTAATGCATTTTCGGACTGATAAGGTGAACAAATTAAAGAACAATAATCTGTAAAGACAATATGTTGGTGTACTCTTATTGACCTTTTACTATCTCTGCGATGACTAGGTTTATACGATGTGTGTATCCACGGTTCTGTGGCAATACTCGTAGATGGCTTGTTTAAAGGTAAATTGTTATTTGCACTTCGGTATTTAACCACGCCTCTAGGGCACACCTTGCCAGGTGTGACTGTCTATTCGGATCAGTGGATTATAAAACAAGGGAGCATTTACTACACACATTAAAAATACAGGTGACAAATAAAAATAGATCGCCGTGGAATTATTTAATTATATTTGGTGCTATTTTTTATTTGAATTCAAATAAATTAATTTACTAAGAAATAAACAGTTTTCGGTTAAACACGGGAAACTTAATTCATGTGTCAGAATAAAATGATATACACCTCTTGTCCTTGATTTAAGTCTCATAAAAAAGGGGAACTTAGAAATTAGAAATAGCTTTACCAAATCATTTTGATTGTCTTTATTAGGCAAAAAAATGTTAATTATTGTTATCTATTGTTCATTTAATTATACTTAATTAGTACCTTAAATATGTCTACCGCTCGGCATTAAATCTTGGTGTGGTAGAAAGGGATTATTACATATAGATTATATTATTTGGATGAGGATTTGAGCTAGCCTATAAAAACACATTAATTAGTTAACATACATTCGAGACCAAAGGATATTAACTTTGCTAATTCAATTAACTTTTACTCACATATATTTCTCTCATGATTTGTGCGTGCTTGTTTCTATAGGACAGTGTATATATTGTCCCAAAATTAATCATAAAATCGTAACTAAAAATGTCTTGTTCGGAGGTTGATAGTAAAAAAAAAAGAGGTCGATAGTACTAACAGTGGTTCCAGTCCGGTCAAGAGAGGCAGATTTTGACGAGTATGGTCAATTTGGGTACGCACTAGAGCCAGAGTATACCGAAGAAGAGCTCCATAAAATGGAAGCTGCAGAAAGTTCCCGAAATCAAGATATCCTTAGCAACCCTCGCCAGTTTAACAAACCGGATTGGTGTTCGTGTACTAAATGCATAGTTATGCCGTTATTGACGGAATGTCTTTGTTGCCCCGAATTTACTCTATTTGATGGTAATATTGAATTGGGGGAATGCATTAGTGACAATATCGATTTCAGAACAGTTTGTCTGAACCCGGTTGTTCTTGAAACAAGCTGTATAAGTTTTCCGAGGTACAAGCGCCATAGAGGGAGAGCTCCAGACGTACTAACTCACAGCCATGTTCACATTTAGTTGAATTATACAATATACTTTTAATTTTGTTCACTGTTGAAGGCCATACCGTGACTTATATAGCTGCTTAAGTCCACTTCATTTGGGTAAGTGTCTCCCACGTAAACAAACCACAACTTCTTATTTAATCAAATGACTTATCTTTTTGCGAAAGTTTGGTATGCAAAAGTGCAAAGTTATAAATGGGTGTCTTGCAATATCGAAGTGATAATCTATTTGTCAGATCTCTTATATCTTTTGACGAAATCAAACCATCATGGTATATTCTGCATTTATATAGACCGAAGTGTACTAAATGATATTCATATTATACAAGTTAAATGAATGAACAAATATTAAACCTATCTTTTTATTGTTTTCCGCCCATGTCTGCTCATCGCCAGAAATAAAGTTTGTCGCACGAAAAAATGGTATTAATTCCAGAGTCAAAATTTAAAGAACTTATTTTCCGTGTTTTCTGGTATTGTACGAAAGAGAATTGACCTAACAAAAGAATTGCTATCTTAGGCTGTTAGTAACACATGTACAGCAGTGGGTCGTTGTTGGACATATAAATCTTAGAAAGTGTATCATCTGTTAAATTTGCAGGTCACTGAAAGGGGACGTCCCATAGGAAGTAGGTGTTGAGGATGATTTTTTTTTATCCAGTGACACATATTACATGCGTATTCTTGAACGTTTGATACATCATTTACTCTCAAATTTCAAAAACGAAAACTTCCAATTGTATTTATAGTATTTGTATTTTTATCCATCTGATGAGTTAACTAAAGCCTTTTTCAACTGATTTGTATAGTTCGTTCTTCTTCTTCTTCTTTTGGTATACAATAGTCTATCGAATTCGTTGATTACATACTGTTGGCATACGTGGACTAGTCTATTTACAAAACTGTTACCCCAATTTACACAAAATGTATGTTTCTTTCTTATGTTCAATGTATACATGTATATAATTTAAATTGCGCTATAGTTCCGTAACTTTCTATCCAGGCGTATAAACGAATCGTCGGCAAATGCGTACATTTTTTAAAATCAATATTTCTGGTATGTTCCAATCTGTCCTTTACTATTGACAACGAGTTTATATTACATTTTCCTAAATTAACCCTTGGAAAAAATATGTAAATAGATTTTTATTTCTTCAAATCTTTTTTTTATGCATTATTTATATTTTTATAAATAATATTTTTATAAATAATATTCTTTACACCAGAAATGTTATTTATAAACAAGCGTATGAGTTAAGTAATGACTAGTATATTATATCACTTTCGGACACGCAAGACAGAGATGTATATTATAAACCTGATAGTTCAAAATGGAAAGTTATAAGTTATCGGCCGTGTACACCGATCAATACCTACAGAAGTGAAACGATGCATGAACTTGCAAGCCTGACAGAAAATCGCTTGAATACCTGGAGGTGTCACCTCACACCCCTCACAATACCTTTGGGAGTAATACCTTAAGCCATGCTGGTGATCAGATGAGGGAAGATCCGAATTTATTTGAATAAAGTTTATTACTTTAAAGAATTATGAACGAATTACATTTTCGAAAACAATTTTCACGGAACACTTATTTATGATTTGAACTTTGACTTTTTAATTAACTCCAATATTAACAGTTTAAAAATAACAGACTATGGTTATTTAAAAAAAAACAACAACATTTTCCGTATCAAGTTAGTTAGTCAGATAAAACAACCGTACGATTGACAAGATATCGACACGCAATTACGACTACATCGGTTACTGTAGTTTTGGTCCTTTGTGGTTTATAGACATATCGTGATTTTTGATCGTAGAAGATGACAAAATGGCGGAACGCAGAGAATTGATACTCAAAATTTAAAATCGATGGTGATCTCTTATCTAGCGGAATAAAACGTTAATATCTATAAATTTGAGAATTTTTATACAGAATGGACATAATATCAATTTTTGATTTTTGTGCGAAGTTTCCCTTTAAATATCTAGTTTTTGGCTGGAATTCAGCTTACTTTGTGAAAAATCATACAGAGTCAAGGAAAAAAATATAACGACGAGGATATCACTACCATGCTAGACTTTTTAATTGACAACATATTAGTTGAATTTGGAGGTTTGGTCTTCCAACAGACTATCGGAATCCCAATGGATACCAACTGCTCTCCTCTTCCTGTAGATTTGTTTTTATATTCCTATGAAGCAGAATTTATCCAAGGGCTTGTTCAGAAAGGAGAAAAGAAATTAGCCCAGTCTTTTAATTTTACCTTTCGGTATATTGATGATGTACTGTCTCTTAAAAATAATATATTCAGTGATCACTTACATTTAAAATATCCACGTGAACTTGAAATTAAAGATACTAACGACACAGATAAATTTGCTTCATATTTAGACATTTTGGTCGAAATAACTACTGATGGTAGGTTGAATACCATATTTTATGACAAACGCGATGATTTTAATTTTCCTATAGTCAACTTTCCATTTCTGTGTAGCAAAATCCCAGCGGCACCAGCATATGGAGTATATGTGTCTCAATTGATACGTTACTCTAGAACTAGATTTTGTTGAACGAGGAATACTGCTTTCTCAAAAGTTACTAAGACAAGGCTATGAATCAATCAAATTAAGGTCATCACTCAAGAAATTTTACGGTCGCCATCATGAGCTGATTAGCCATTATGAAAAAAGTGTGTCAGAAATCATATCTGATATTCTTCCTCAGTCATAATAACCTTCCATCATTACCGAACTGGACAAAGAAATAACACGACGGGTGCCATATACGGTGCAGGGAATGCTTACCCTTCCGGAGCACCTGATTTCACTCCCGGTTTTTAGTAGAGTTCGTGTTGTTTCTTAATTATTATTTATAACTGTTGATGTAAATGTCCTTTGGTTTTGTGAGTCTTTGCTTACTCCTTGGTTTTGATTGTTATTGTCATGAATAAAGACACAAGTTGAAAGTTGGTTCTTATCAATATGCTGACGATTTGAAGAAAACACACGCTCCTTGCGTACCAACTATTTCTCTCAGTAAAAACAAATCAAGCATTTTGGCATTGTTAGTATTAAAGGAATTTTACTTTTTAAATCATTGTGTTTTAAAATATGGTTTAGCTCTTTTATTGATAAACAAGATATGTGTATCCATGTTAAATCATTCTGTTTGTGAAATTATTATTCAAACAACAATATCATCATCCCAACACATAGATTACTATACTTTCTCAGACAGCAGTGACTTCTAACTTTGTTTTTGCATTCATAGTTAGGCCATTTAAATGTTGATGCCAGTACCAAGGCAAGTCGTCAGGAATATGACAGTTGTTGTCTATTGTTTTTTTAAGTTTTTGAGTTAAGTATCATTGTGATTTTAGTTTTTCAAACATTTAACTATCATGGATATCCATACTAATGGTCATGAGCATAAATTGGTGTCGGTTCTCCCCAAACACCATGTTTAGTGTTTTGCATTGGAGACAATCAAGTTACAATCGAAAAAGATGAATTACTTCCCCTGATTAAAACAATGTGTGTTGTCTATTTTATCGACATGGAATAGGCGACGTGGCAATGTATCAGAAAATACTATCTCATCGAAGTGACAGGACACTAGATTGTAGGAACACTATTTATCAGAACTGACAGGCTGATATCAAATAACCTTGACTTGAAACTGATTAGTAAACTTGAGTGTTTAATATAGCAAAACATTGTGTAGTACTTTAGATTTCGTGAAATATAGTTATTTGTGTTTTAACATAGGATGCAATGTTTGTTTTAATAAAAGAAAGTTATAGTTGATTTGAATATGTTCACTGGTGTCTTTCGGTTTACCGAGAGAAATGATAGTGGAAGAATACCTAATGGTGCATGTGTTCGTCAAGTATTGCGATTGCATGGATCGGGAAGAAAATCTAATCGAATACATTTGAAAAATCAGTAAATACTCAAAATTAGTTAATTACACAGAAAAACTTACAACAAAAAAAATCTGTCTGTCAAAATGAATCAACATTATGATCAGTATGTGAAAAAATCAAGGTTTAAATTACATCGTTTTTACAAAACTACAGATTACCCCTTGACATCTCAATGACATGAAAAGTGTAAACAAACATGATTTTTTTCTCGTCATTCATATGCCATACTTACTTTTCTTAAAAAGGGCTTTCCATTTTAATGAACCAAATTGTTCTCAAAGTTATTTTGTGTAAGCATGATCAGGAACGTTTTAACAAATGAAATATTTACACACAGATAATAATTCGGATCGTGATAGATCACGTACTGCTTTTTAAAGATCATGAAAAGGATCGTGAACTATTTGGTGATACGAAAAATAAAGGCAACAGTAGTATACCGCTCTTCAAAACTCATAAATCAATGGACAAAAAACAAAATCGGGGTAAATAAACTAATCATAGATAACAGGACTAAATTGTGTACATACACCAGACGCATAAACTAAAACTGAGGGAAACGCATTAAATATAAGAGGAGAACAACGACACAACATTAAAATGTAAAACACACAGAAACGGACTAAGCATTAGAAAAAATCCTATGAGAATAACAAATTTAACATCAAAACCAAATACATGAATTTGGGATAGATAAGTACCCTGACACGTCTTATAGTAATGTGAATTCACACTCAAATATAAGAGAAAACAAACGACACAACGGAAACACAACGTTGAAACGAAGACTTTCAAATTATCCTTCAATTATATGATAATTTATATTATTGGTAAAGAAAAAAACCAGATTTGCTTGACTGACCCGGGACTCTCTTGTTGATGAATAGAGCCATAATCGTGCAATGCCATTGCATTTAATTATCATGTAATACCACACAGACAAGGTGAATTATAGCAAAACCAGTCTATTTCTCCCTTCTTCATAAGTTTTTATTTTCTTATACAAATCTAAGATTGTTTTATTTTGTATTAATAATTTTCATTTTTCATTTGTATGCTCATTATATTTATAAAGCGAAAATCTTCAATAAATGAAAAAAATTTAAAGTATCAATATTTTCGGAAACAGGAAAAGAAACTATAACTATGTTTATAAGAAAAGATCATAGTTAACTAAACGCCAAAAAAAGCAAACTGATGAAGATTTTCCAATGATACAGGTTGAAGATGCAGATAACAATGCAAAAACAATAAACGAATATTATCGTTCAATTTCAAATTGTTAATAAAAGATGCTGTTTTCGCTATTATATATGGTAGATGGTGAACGTTTTGGTTTAAACGTTGTATTCCAATATTTTTGGTTAAATATTCGCGGTATGTAAATCGGTCTGCCTGAATTGTTCAAGAACTTTTCTCAGAGATAATTTTTCACACACGAACAGATAAAAGGCATGATATCACTAGACATGCCAATTCAGATTAAGTAAAAGTTGTAACGATTAAGAATATAACTTAATCGGTTTAATAACAGTTCAAGCTGGGCATCCCTGTCGAAGTACGTTAAATGATAAGTTGGGAACAATGACGTATAGCTATTGTGACAAGATTGAAAAAAAATTAATAAGAAATAATTCATTTTTTGTTAAATAAGTGTCAGCGTAGCCACGAAATATCAATACATTTAAGGCATGACTGTAATAGTTTTTCTGTCTATGAAGAAATAACATAAAATATTTGGTGCACACTGAATAACGCGCGTAGCGGGTTATTTAACAGTGTGCACCAAATTTTTTTATGTTATTTCGAATAGACAGGGAAAAAAAATACAGTCATTTCTTATAATTTAATTCTAAATTCCATTTTAAACCGTAGAAAACCATGAAAAAACGTTGATGACGTCACGGTTACATGACTAAATTATGTTTATGGACTGATAACAAAATAACGTCAGCCAATCAGAAGACGCGTTACATCCAAAATTAAATTAATTGTCAATATTGTCATACTATGTATGCACGAACGGCACTCACAAAACTGAAAGTAACAACCCTTACAAATAATTTCGTACACATGTTTGTCTATCCACGTGTTTATTATTTTTTTTTAAAGTTTTCGATGTTAAGTGTTGAATTAAAAAAAAAACTTTAATGTTCGTTCTTATCAAAATAGTAACATGCTTCAACCAGTGGTAAAAGAAAAAAATGATATCCGATTATTAAGTCTGGCCATGCACTGTCTTTCACGATCAAAATAAGGTGTTGCCTGATCTTTCACGATCATGTTTGATAAAAAAGCAAATTCAAGGTTTTCAGAAACAAATGAACGGTTTTAAGGGAAGAGATACTTTCATTTTGTTGTACTATCGTACAAAGATTAAGTTTAAAATGTGTTAACCAATGGGACTCTAATTCTTATATTTGGTTTATAACAATGTAAAACATTTATCCAAATTAAAAACAGTCTAAATTAAAATATATCGGGCATGAACTCGATAATATGTAATTCTAGGTCTGTTTAATTTCATATTAAAGATTGAAAATAAAGGTTAATTATCGTGTTTACCTGTATAAAAATGTTTGTTTTTAATCAGTCAATCAAATGATTTACCTTTGTTTCACTTTCAATGTTGATATTCTTTTTCTTTAAATAATTGACTTGCACAATATATGCAGTATCCATCTCTAGATAAGGTGTTACATTGAAGTTCACATGAATACGGATTCAATGAAGTTGAATAATTCACTTGTAAGTGAATAATTAATCATCAATGTTTCTAAGCTTATTTGAACAAAATAGAAATATATTGGCTGCTTAAAGCGATATATTAATTCACTATTTTACCTTTCAATAATGATTTAAAAAATCATATTTGATATTGTAGCTAGTTCCCCTTTAATACAACTAAATGAGTGAACTCGTGTTGTTATCTTATACGTCAAAAAAGCAAACACAAATACAACTAACATAATAATCTACATTTGTACTACATTTTGGTTTGCATTCAAAAGTTCCTAAAATAACGTCATCAATTAGTTTTGTATTATTGTTAAAAGTATGGTATCATGCGAATCTCGTTGCTTTACGGAATTAAGATGATTCAAACCTTTTATATAGACATAAGACTGTTTGAAAATTACAACAGCCATATCACTATGCTGTTCATTATAATCTATTTAAATTATTGTAACGGAATGTTGAACTGACAACACATAATCTATTTGTATGATGTTGACATCAACACACACATGAAACCTATACCTAAGTCTGACGACCATATGTTGATACCTAGATGCATGTTTGTTAGATGGTTATAATTGCTGTTTTATTGAGGTGCATCGTACATCATTCTACTGGTATGTATATTGAATAAGATTTTGAAAGGGGGCGTTTCGTGATCATTCAAAGCGCAATGACTGCTACATAAAATGGAAATTCCGAAACTAAAAACTGAACTTATTTCTTATGTTGTACAACTTTGTTTTCATCTGATCCTTATCGCCAGTTTAAAGATGTATTTGATGAAACTACGCAGACCGAATTGTCTACCTAATATACTTTAATTGAAGTTTGAACAGTTAGATGCAACAAATATAGTAGGAAGTCATTAAATTGTTAAGAAAGAGGACATACGTATATTGTATATATCGAAACTTGAATGTTGAACAGATAATACTTTTCTATTCTTCCTTTGCTCCTGTAGTAAGTCTGCCTATGAAAATTATGAATAAAGTCACAAGTCGAATGTTGGTTCCAATGAGAAACAAAAACTGCACCAACATTGTGTGGAAATAAAATCTTTTTTTTTCTTTTTCACTTGTGAATGTAATTAAATCGAAAAACAATGAATTGTTCCTCTAAATGTTATGTCTGTTGGTATTTTTACTCTTTGAGTATGTTTGTTTTGTTCATGCATCGTTGACAATGTAATGGAATTTGATGCGACTGTCATACAAGTGAGAGGTTTAGCTAGCTATAAAACCAGGTTCAATCCACCATTTCCTACATTAGAAAATGCCTGTACCAAGTCAGGAATATGACAGTTGTTATCCATTCGTTTGATGTGTTTGGACTTTTGATTTTGCCTTTTGATTTTTGATTTTCCTTTTTGAATTTTCCTCGGAGTTCAGTATTTTTGTGTTTTTACTTTTTTTTTTGGTATCTATTTTATAGACACGAAATGCGTGACGTGGCATTTTTTTTATATATATTATTGCTTATAGCTGACTTCCATGCATGTCGTAATAACTATATGTCGTAATAACGACATCGTTATGTCGCATTTACGGCTTCGCTTCATGTATACTGTAAACCAACTTATTTTCGCGGATACTTTATTTCCCGTTTTATCCTTTCTTATCACTTCGCAGCTATTTAATTTTGCGAACTTGATGAAGTTTAATAAGGAACAATCAATGTTTTATATATTCGCGATCGCCGCAATATAGCCTTTTTTGTGCTAATGCGGCGTAAAGCAACCAACAATCAATCAATCAATCAACATATTCGCGACGATTTATATATAACCGCTATTTTTCTTCTCGCGAAATTCGCGAAAATGAATCGCTCGCGACGATTAGTTGGTTTACAGTATATACATATATGAAAATAAAGAATATGTAGTATGATTGCCAAGTGACTAAATGACACAGACAATAACAACTATAGGTCATCATAATGCGTTCCATAATGCCTGCGACGAAAATCATTAATAGTGAAACACAGGAATGGATTTTTCGGCGACGGCGTCAAAACTTTATCAACATTTTGTGAGTTTTGTATTCTTTAATAAAGTTAACGGCAATTACTGACGATGACGGACGACAAGCAACTTCAATAGCACACATAACCCTTCTTGATGTGATTTAGATACATGTCAAATATAAATAGAGGCTCCAAGGAACTTGATTAAATTCAGTGGTTATCATTCTTAAAAAGAAAGTGAATATGTTTACGATAGGATTTCAGTACAAACTTTCCCTTACTGGCGACTATTTTTAAACTTCGGATCAGGTCAAAACGTAACAACTCTTCTGAAGGACATAGACACTAGACACACGATGTATATGTGTCTTAGTGTCTATGTCCTTAAAAAGAGTTTCTACAACGCAGTCATTTCAGCGATCTTGAGAAGACGATTTTGAACATGGTTAAAGTCCCTTGGCGATTGTGTGTTTTAACCAATTGGAAACTATAAGTAGCAACACTTCAATAACACCTTATAGTGTACACGTATATCAAGTTTGATTCAATTCCGATCAGTGGTTCTTAAAATAAAGATGACAATAATGTTTCCCATAGTGTTTCAATGTTAACAAAGTAACAACGATAAGGTTCTCGTTATGATGATATAGCGATGCCGTAATAATGATATAGGGATGTCGTTATAATGGCACGAAGATGTCGTTATTACGACATCATGGACATAGCCATGTCGTTATTATTCCCACACAATATGTCGATTTTTTTTTTCGAATGACCCTTATCGGCTTCCGTAGATTGGTAACCTTTTAGAATATAAGTTTATTTAAATGATCTATTAAAAAACCAGGAAAGTTTCTTAATTTCGGGCACTGTAAACAAATCTAAACATGAGGATATGCTCTCTCGTTTGAAGTCAGTTTTCCACAGGTACAGCCAAACTTCCAAACCAAATCTTTAAATCTATTGAATAATTTAGAAAAGGTTTAAAGTAATTTTGATAATGAGATCCCTGGTTTCATGATTTACCCGTACTACATAGATTACGTTCGTTAAAATCAAAAACTTTACAACAGACATGGACAAAGCGAACAAGTTGTGAAATACAAACACCGTAAAATGGTGTCAGTTTGTTTTCCAAGGTCTATAATTTGTTTATTACTTTGAATTTTCAATATTTGACTTCGAGATGAGACATGTATTGTCAACATGTGCATATTGTGCAGAATTTGTTTTTAAAGCAGCAGTTTAAAGGGGCACTAGCTGTCATGGTCACCGATTTGACTAAAATTCTCATATTTGATTTATAACAATGTAAAACATTTATCCAAACTACCAAAAGTCTAAAATAAACAGTTTACAGAGCATAGGGTAGATAATATTTAGGTTCGTTTCGTGTGTATTTTAGTCCAGACGCCATCTAATTAACCATCGATTTGACCTCAGATGACCATGTAAGCGATGTAAACATAAATAAAGATATGAACAGATTAAACCAACACGTGCACTTGGATTTTTATAGGTCTGTATGAGTTTATTTTATAGACTAAAACTATATGTTTTTTTTTTATTGTTTTTAACCGTATAGGAATGATTTTATATGGATCGAATCAGTAATCAAATGATTTTCCGTAGTTTCACTTTCATTGTTGACATTCTTTTTCTTTAAATAACCATTCCACGCACAATGTATGCGTTGTCAATCTCTAGCTAGGGGTTAAAATGAAGTTCACATGAATACGGATTTAATGATGTCGACTTATTCACTTGCAAGTGAATAAGTAATTAGCAATGTTTCTTCGCTTAATTTGACAAAATTGAACCATTTTGGCTGCTAAAAGCGAAGTGTTATTTCACTATTTCACTTTCATTATTGATTGAACAAAATCTTACTTAAGTTTTTTTTATATAGCTCGTAGCTAGTGCCCCATTAATGTTCTGATGGTTTGTATGCAATATTGTTATCCTAGTTTTTATGATACACACTGAATTCGAAGATATTTTTCATTATACATATGTATATATGTATTTCTTTTATGCAAAATTATTAACAACATTTCTGAAAATTGCGTGACATGTTAAAACAAAACAATCAGTCCATTGGCGTTGCAGTCAAAGTCAACATTAACGTCTACGCAGAACTAATACACGAAAAGGCTTGATGGTGCATCAAGTCCAAAGGTTAGTAATACGCTTTATCACAGAAACATTACTATGATATGCAAAGACATTAAAAAAAATTAAAAAGGAGGTCAGGAGACAGCGATGTAGATAAAAAAAAACAGACACCTAGAAAACAAGTCGACTTAACTTTATATAGAAAAGAAAGATCGAATACACAAATTGACCATAATAAAGGCAGCAGTAGTATATTGCTGTTCAATTCGGGTAGATTTTAGTACATATCTCAACAAAAATTATTCCTCCGCATAATTACAAGTTTGTCAATGGAAACAAATATTTGGGAAATATAACTATCAAAGGAAAGCTTAAGATCGCGGAACACTGTAGAACCCTTCAAGAAAATTTGTGTTTTAGAGTTTTTGATAATGTCAATTTATCGAGAACTGCAAAAAAGAGGCATATGTTAAAAGGAGGGGGGGCAAAAGATACCAGAGGAACAGTCAAACTCATAAATTGAAAACAAACTGACAAAACCATGGCGTTAAATGAGAAAGACAAACAGACACACAAATTGAATAGTACACAAGAAACAACATAGATAACTAAAGACTGAGCAACATGAACCTCATCAGAAACTGCGGGCCATCTTAGATGCTCCGGAAGGGCAGGCAGATCCTTCTCCACATGTGGCACCCGTCGTGTTGCTCATGTTATAACAAACCCGATAAACAGTAGGTCACATTAATGAAAAGGGAATGAGATTGTAGTTACGACGTATAAAACATATCCGATATCATCTGTGAAACGGTTATTTCCATAACGGTCAAACAACTCGTGATGGCGTCCGTAAAATCATGGAAGGAACAATTTCAACTTCACCATTTTGAACTGTTGGTTTAATAGGTTCCTTGTGAGCAGCAACCCTCTATCGTTAAAAATCGTTTAAGTCTTCGTACAATTGGGTGTCACGACTATCAAATAAAAAAATGTCAGGCGTCATTATGTATTGATATATTATATATATATAGTGTTTACCTCTGCGTCAAGTGTGATACGATATTTATCCACTCGAGACAGTTAAATTTTCAGATATAAGAAATTTAATTGCAGAGATTGGATAAATATCGTATTGCACGTAATTTGGTGGTGGAATCTCTAATGATATTTAGACCATAATAATACTTCTTTTCAAATGATCTTCAAAACGATGTGTTCTTTCTATGTGACGTCATCAGGCATGGTCGCATTTTTCATGACGTCACAATGGGAGTTTCAGAGGAATCTAAGAAAATAAGACGTCATAACCAATCGAGTAAGAATAAGAGAAATGTATACTATGTGTCATATACTCTATTTCTAATAGATGGTATACAAGGAACTATATATATTACATGGAATGTATTGTGCACAAACGTTAATTTGAAAATCGTAAGATGAAAGTATCACAAACAATTAAATATGACAGACGGAGAGACAGGCACATACGAGCGAGAACGACACAAATTGTTTTGTAAAGTCAAAAGAGGTTATCAAAATATATAGTATCTTTGTTATATATTTTGTTTGTCATATATTTGTTTGACGTTAGTAATATGAAAAGGATTGTTACCTTTTAAGATATGAATAAATTGCAGAGTATCTAGGGAATGTTGTACTGATGGGCGGGACACAATTGTATTGATTTTAAGTCAAACAGATAAAGAGTATTTTCTTCAAAATTTGTTTACTAACAAATCACTACTGCCACGTCATTTTCAAAATAGTTCAAAGTGAGGCATATAATTAACATAAAGATTTTATATTTTATCATATACGATTATACGCAAGTAAGTAATGTTTTCTTTATTTTTACTGTAAACGTATAAAATTTCGTTTTTATTTTAAGCTGTGAGACTCAGAATGTTTAAAAAGATTTCAAAATTTGTTACTCTTTACGTTATTCTCTTTCAGATATGATAATAACATTATATACATATATTTTGGTTGAATTTAAATATTCAAATTAGTTTTGTACAATGGCTGTCCCTTGTGCTTTAAAATATAAAGAAAATATATAAAAATGGTTTTAGAAACTTTTTGAAAAAAGAAGTTTAGATAAGCCTATTGTTGGCCCATTGATGTCGTAATTACGGAAATAATATGTAAATATTTGGTGACTTTATCTGTTGTCTGTTCTATGGTCGGGTTGTGGTATTTTTGACACATTCACTATTCCCATTCTCAATTTCATGTTGATTGGAGAAATAATTTTAACATGTAAAAGTACTTTGATGTCTTACACGTATACAATTGTTTACGGGCTACACCTCTTGAATTTGAACAAAATTATAGGAACTGAAAAACATATATAATTACGTATTTTTAGTCGCAGCATCAAATTGTTCTACAAAACATATAGTAGTCACACAAGATGTGATTAAAAATTCTCATAACGATTTTGTTTTACAGAATTTTGCAACGACGTATCTCAATCAATCGAATGACTCAGAACTAGAGGAGGCTTTAAAAAAGATGAAGTTTTGTGGAGTTGTTTCCATATTAGATAAGTATGTTTGATATGTTTTATTTTGTTATTTGCGTCAAAGTTATGAAATAATGAAGGCGAATCTAAACAACGTTCAAACTTATCTTACACAGCACTCTTCTGTCCATATCTTTTGGTTACACTAAGAGAAAAAATATATGATCATGTTGTTAAGTTAATATTTTAATCATTAGTATATTTAACAGATATTTTTTTTCGCGTTGTGAACGAAAGACATTTGTTTCTGGAAGAAACATGTTCCAGTACGACCGACACAAAAAGTTTGTTATACAGAAAATATTAAGAGTGTGTAAGTATCAAAAACAAAATGAAAACAGAAAAGCCATAGCCATTTATATTTTTATTATGAAACCCTTTATATGCAGTAAATTTACCTTTTAACAGTGTGTGGGTTAAAACAACAGAAAGAAGACGAATAAACGTTTTCGTAATATATTTAGTAAATCCTTATATTATTTTCGTCGATGCAAAGTTTGGAAATCAATGACTACTCCTGACTTAAGTGTGTAAGCATATAAACAAACAAAAAAGTCTTAACGGAAAAGCCAAACAAGTTTATATTTCAAACTCTTGAAACACTTTACATCAAAATAATTCTCTCATGTTAAAGGTTAAAGGTTACAATATTTTGTGTTCGTCGGTATACATATTTATTAAACTTTATTTTGAAACAACCATTATACTTCATGGACGCCAACTTGAAATTCGTTCGTACTACAAGTATTCTCTGTTAAAATATTTTATTTGAAATATTCACCCAAACTAATATTATAGTCATATTTTCATTATTACGTTGTAATGTCTAATGTGTGTTGTTCAATACAAAAAATAACGAAACCAAAAGGCTTAGATTTTGCTATTTGATGTTGTATAAATAAAAAAAATATTGTAAGTACACGGGAGATAAGGAACCTTATATTGAATTGGTGATCGTTTTTTTTAAACTTTGAACAACATAATATCTTGAAAAATTTAATTCACAGGTATACTGAACTCCGTGGAAAATTCAAAACGGAAAGTCATTAATCAAATGGCAAAATCAAAAGCTCAAACACATCAAACATTTATTAGATAATGTTTAAAGGAAAAGACTCTTTCTATTTTAATTGATTGTCTCCTATTTACGTTCTCGTGTGTTTACACTCACTATTCGTTGTTTGTATATTCATGTTATAGTCATTAACAGAATCATTGTTTGCGAAATAAACCCCAAAAAGGGCCAATGGCTAGTCAAATAAAGAATTTCTTTTTATATTTATTAAGCATAACAAGGGAATTTATCATTATGACGCAAAATCTGATCTACAAGCCCTGTCTATGTGCAATTTGTTGAGGTTGCTCGACATAGTCCTTATCATGGTACAATGGTCCTACATCTGATTATATACACACCTACCGGTTTGATAACATTATGACAGGAATTCAAAAATAAATAGTGTGTTAGTGCGAATATTCATCGACTAAACCAACGAAACTTTTAAAAAGCATTGTTATAGAACAAAATGTAGTAAATCATAGATAGAAACTATACTATTGTTAGTTCACTAAAAATGCAATATTTTGGTATAAAGGTTGTAGTCGTGTAATTGACTGCTAAATTGGCTTACATGCAAAACAACTGATCTTTGAAAACAAAACAAAATAAAAAATGCTACATAGAAAAAAATGTCATGTTCATATCATGTATGTACTAATGTGAAATTGTGATTTAATAAAAAAAAAAGTGGGTCATGCCACGAAGAATAAAAAGTTTCGTAGCCCTGAAGTCAATTTTTTTTTCTACTTTCTGTTTGCTGTTTTTACTAGGCCGCACCACTTCCAGTAAACATGATATCCTTCCACTTTTCCTTGATTGATATTCTCAAAAAGAGGCAAGATTTGTTTTAAATCTATATATATGTTTAAATTCAGCATACACCTATAATCAAACAGAAAAAAATTGAGTCCAGAAAAAATTCAGAAAAAATGGACTATTTTGTTTCCCTCCATGTTTTGACATGCACCGGCAACTAGAGTTGTAATACAAGACTGGTACCTTAATATTGATTTACTCGGTCTTTGTATTGAGACAAAAACCACATTTATTCTAAAACCAGTTAAGTTCTTCTAATTTATTTGATGATGCTATGCTATTGAACACTTAACGGGAGGGATTGTGCTTGATTTTCATATGATGAAGAAATATTCTTTCAATCAGTTTAACTGAGCTCTGAAACTGTTTGTTTATGTATCACTGTTATTTTACATAGTTTGTTTTAATACCTACTCTGAAATCGGACTCGGACTCCTTTAAAATTGAGTTTTACTGTTCATATTGCTTCGTGTTTGTTTATTCTGCCTAAGCTAAAGGTATAGGGGGAAGTCGATATCTTACTAAACATGTGTAACTCCGCCGCATTTTTGCGCTTGTTCCAAGTTCGGAGCCTTTTGTCTTGTATGGTTTGTTTTTTAATTTTTGTTCACTCATATGTTTTGGAGTATAGTATGATGTCCGTTTTCACTGCCAAAGGAAACAGTTTTGTAAAGGGGCCTGCTTAAAACCGCCACTGGATGCAGGATGTTTTTGCTGTGTTGAAGACCCATTATTAGCTCTTGTCTGTTTTTTAAATTTAGGTCGGATTGTGTCTCTTTGACACATTCCTCAGTTCCTTACTTATTTTTTTTTTTATCTTTCATAGAAAATAATGGAAAAATCATTTAATAGACAGTTTATCCGTCTATGTAACAACTTTGTAAAAATTAATTACGTAAAGGTTGTCTCGTCAGGTTAAAATTGCCTTGTGACTGAGTTTTTGATGCATATCAATTGCATTTTTTCACATTTAATTCTAAAGATCGGCGGACAAGTTGTTTACATACATTCGGTCTTGATGCGTTTCAATAACGTATACATCCTGTAGAACAGTAACAATTGTTTTCTTTTTTTTGCCATATTAACATTTCAAATCATTAAAATCTAATAGCCTGCATTCATAAACGCGAGCTAAATTAAGAAGGATAAACGATATTATCATATGGTAAATCAAATCAACAATTAACTTGTGAATAGAAATGGGGAATGAGTGAGATTAACAACAACCCGTCCATATGTTCTGGTGTCCACATAATGTTTTCAACTTTATCTTTGCAGGACTTTTAATTGCCAAGCCATATTCCCTGTTTTATTTCGAATAAGCTTTAGGCCTAAAAGAGATCCGAAGATTTTGATAATGATTAAAGTTAATGAAACTTCCTGTTTTGAATTATATTTATCAGAACCTTTTCTTTTGAACTTGTATTTCATTTTACACTATTTGAACGGAATATAATATTTGCCCCTGGATTTGTAGCTGATATGATTAGAAATATGCTTTTTAAAATACAGTTTGGAAAGTCTTGGTTAATGTTTTCTTAGGCAATTGTTTTCACAGTACAAATAGTACTCATAAAAAAAGAAAAAAATCAAAGGAATGGTAATTCTATATTAAAAAAAAAACGCTCAAGATACCATTATACATTCAAATCTTTAATTGATAATGTCAATTTCAGAGAATTTTTGGTTTGAATCAGATTGATCCTTTACAAAGTAGGATTTATCCCTCCCTAGGACAAGATACTTGTATCTACTATGTTGGTCATCTTTTTTCATGAAACAAAGCGATACCAACTATTTCAATTTGTCTTTTAGTTTGGAATGGGGAATACTTGTGTAAAGTGAAGATACGTCAAATGTTTTAATACTATTGCCAGATGGAAGAGTCTTAGATAGTATGTACTCTAAAAGATCTTTGGATTTTTTTAATATCCACATCTGATTTAAGCCACCTCTAATATAGGCAGTTTCACAATAACTTTAATACTCGGAAAACCATCTGTTTTTTTAATCAAAATAACAAGTTTTAAATTTCTTCAATGTATATTTTATAAGATAGAAACAAATCGTAAAAAAGAATTTCAGGGAAAATTCATGGATGTCGGATACAGGAGGGGGTTCCGGGGGTTGGAATCGCCTTTTGTGGACGATCAATGAATTTGAATTTGGACATATGTGGACACCCTTTGGCTTGGGCCCACTTTTTAAATGGCTGGATCCACTCTTATTTTTCACATAAATGATTATAATTTCAATTAAGTAATAAATTAAATAGTTTATATAACGCAACCTGCAAAAACCATAAACCATAAGATCCCGTTTCGAATTCCTTGTGAACATAGAATATAGAATCCTAAATTAAATGCTTTAAAGCATAAGCAACAGCAATGACGCCGAATTCGGAATTCAGTCTGCTTTGCAAAATAAAAAGCATGTTAGAAATTCGGTAAATCTGGTATTCAATTGTTCAAGTTTCTTTTATAATGATAATGACATACAATATTTCCACCAAAGATTTCTGGTGAGAAGATTGTTTGGAAAGTGATTGGACAAAACAACGTTTCCTTAATAATACGAATCAATACTTTTTGATCAATTGTATTTTGAAAACAATATTCAATACAAGTTAACAAGGTTATCACAAGTCTGCTTCCACAGGTAACGCCTGCCTCATATTGGATTATACAAAATGCATTTGCAAATATCAGATTATTCTAAAGGTAAACAAACCAACTACTTGTATTTGCTAACAAGTCTATTACAACTAACATCACTCTCAAAACGTAACTGTTGTGGGATATATTGTTTAAAGGGGTACTAGCTACGAGATATATAGAAAATCTAAAGTAAGATTTTTTTTGTTAAATCAATAATGAAAGTGAAATAGAGAAATAATAATTCGCTTTTAGCAGCCAAAATAGTTCAATTTTGTCAAATTAAGCGAAGAAACATTGATATTTTCTAATTCACTTGCAAGTGAATCAGTCGACCTCATTAAATCCGTATTCATGTGAACTTCAGTTTAACCCCTACACGGCTGGAAATCTACACACGCAGAACATTTGGTTCTGCAATGAAAACCGTGAGAGGATTTTCCGGTTGTGCTTGAGTGGAGTAATTGTCACCGCTTCAAAAGGTATGTACATTTCTAAATCTCAATTTTCTTATTCAACTGATCAAAATATTGAAAATCAGAGAATGCTATGCTGTGGTGAATACTTTAACGAAGAAACACATGTATCATTTACTGTTGTACGTAGAGTTGAACTCTTACAAAAACAGTTGCCTCACGAGAAATCGCATAAAAAAGTGACATTTCAATTTTGAAATGGTTCTATTTACAGACCTACAAGTTCAAATTTAGTTTTTGTTAGGGCAATGGGTATGAATGTTGTTTTTGGCGGCGTGTACGCTGTCCGGGATTGTCAGACGTCTTAATAATTTCAAAAACTACATTTTTCATTAAGTCATGCGTGAGGGGATCGGTTCTGATTGAGGACATCGTGAATGCGTGAGGGGAAGTACAAATCATATCTTTATATTCAAGCTATGAGTCGTTGAAACTTACCTAAATAAGGCTACATTGTTCATGAAAAAACACATAATACGTGCTAAAAAAATTACTGAGATTGAATATTGAAATAAATTTTTGGAACCTAGGGTTTAATAATATGTTTCACGAAGAATAAACACAAAAAATGATAACCAACGATAACCAACAATACTGCAGAGATGTTGGGGAGTATCTCATTCGTCTTGATTCGTCCTTTTCAAACCACTCAAATATGTCCAAAAACAGGTCGAATGCAATGTTGTTTAAAGAAAAATCAAAATGAAAAAAAAAAATTAAAAATCTTTCACTTTTCCCTTCGTCTGATAGTTTATCTAAAGCACTTTGAAAAACTTTATGTTCTTCCTCAATGTCTTCCATGTGGTCTTCTTCTGTGACTTCTTCTATGTCTTCTTCGTTGTCTAATACATGCTCTTCCTTATGGTCTTCCTCGAGATTATCTTGGCTTACATCGATGTTCGTGAATAATAAATTCTGTATATCTGCCCTATTTGTTTCGAAAATTTCGTGATTTTGGGTGAACAGATTACGTCTAATATATATATAGGTGTTGAAGTTTTGATCGGCGATATACTTTTCTTAAATATATGTGGTGATCTCTTTGACGTATATTTGACGACAGGACTACTCCCACAGGGTTTAGTTCGCTTCGAGGGCGGGGATAACTTCTATAAATAGTTTGATTTCATTGTATCAGTGAACAGTTTACATCTATTAAAATATAAGGACAAATCTGTGATGATTTTTAATCAGCATTGATCACATTTATTGAGTCAACAAAAGTCACAAAGCCAAAGATTAAAAAAATTTCTGTACTTCCCCTCACGCATTCACGATGTCCTCAATCAGAACCGATCCCCTCACGCATGACTTAATGAAAAAATGTAATTTTGGGAATTATTAAGACGTCTATCAACACCGGACAGCGTACACGCCGCAAAAAACAACATTCATACCCATTGCCCTAAAAAAAAAACTAAATTTGAACTTGTAGGTCTGTAAATAGAACCATTTCAAAATTGAAATGTCACTTTTTTAGGCGATTTCTCGTGGGGCAACTGATTTTGTAAGAGTTCAACTCTACGTTCAACAGTAAATGATACATGTATTTCTTCGTTAAAGTATTCACCACAGCATAGCATTCTCTGATTTTCAATATTTTGATCAGTTGAATAAAAAAATTGAGATTTAGAAATGTACATACCTTTTGAAGCGATGACAATTACTCCACTCAAGCACAACCGGAAAATCCTCTCACGGTTTTCATTGCAGAACCAAATGTTCTGCGTGTGTAGATTACCAGCCGTGCCTAGCTAGAGATTGACAACGTTTGCATTGTACGTGTACTGGTTATTTTTAAAGAAAAAGAATGTCAACAATGAAAGTGAAACTACAGTAAACCATTTGATTACTTATTCGATCCATATAAAATCATTCTTATACGGTTAAAAACAATGAGAAACATATATGTTTAATCTATAAAATAAAATCAAACAGACCTATAAAAATCCAATTGCACGTGTTGGTTTAATCTATTCATATCTTTATCGATGTTTACATCGCTTATATAGTCATCTGAGGTCAAATCGATAGTTAATGAGATGGCGCCTGGACTAAAATCTACACGTAACGAACCTACATATTATCTACCTTATGCTCTGTAAACTGTTTCTTTTTTACTTTTGGTAGTTTGGATAAATGTTTTACATTGTTATAAATCAAATATGAGAATTTGAGTCAAATCGGTGGCCATGAATTTAACAACTAGTGCCCCTTTAATTAAGTAATTGCCTATATAATTCATTGGAGTACTATTTTATTATTTTTAGTGCAATTTCAGGAAAATATTACAGATAAATAAGAGTTTGTCCTTAGATGGATTTAACTACATTCCTATTCCTGTCAACTGTAGATTATTCTAAAAATCTTTGAATCACCTTTTGTCATATATGGCATTGCTATGCAAAGATGTTTTAAGTTTAGTATTGCCATGGTGTAGAGAGTGACCGGTATAGCTAGCTATATAACCAGATCTTATCCGCCATTATCCACATAAAAAATGCCCGTACTAAGTCAGGCATTTGATAGTTGTTATGTATTCGTTGGATGTATTTTCGTTTTTGATTTTACCATTTGTTAAGGAACTTTAGAAATTTTCGCAGAATTTAGCATTTTTGTGATTTTGCATTATGCAAATATCACCATTCTTGAATTTCATGCATTCAGTGGATTCACAATAAGCAAATTCACACATAAAAATGTTAACTATAGAACACATTTTTTTTTTTTTTTTTCGTGATTATGTGAAAAAAAATTATAATATGGATACATCCTGTCAATTGAGGACAAGTAGGTGCAAAAAAGCTTATTTGGGGAGGTGTTATTTATTTTTAGTACTAAAAGTTGCATAAAGAATGGTTCTCAAAATAGGATTATCATAAATGAAATTAATTTTCAGTCTGTCATGTTTTAAGCATAATATTGAGCTCCCAAGATTGAAAAGAAGTTTTTAAAAAATAAAACTTTGAAGTAGTGAACATGATGAATGCAATAATGTAATGTGAATGAACTGAACGCTTTTTTTTTTACAATAGCTACCGTATTATTGATTAGAAATTAATAACATGCTACAAAAGGAGACTGTTGTGTTGAAATCAAAATCAGCCTACTTATTTGTTGTAAGAAGAATGTCCTTTCTTGGCTAAAGAACAAGTCTAGTTTCATTTTACTAATTTCTTACTGAAAAGTGCAACCTAGGAACACTACCTTAACATTTTACCGTGTTCTCTTAAATGCTTTTAAAGTACAATAATTGCTTTGATAACATGTACACTAATCGTTCGATCCAATATCAATACATTGCAATAGTATCAGAATTCGCTTAACTTCACAGTATTTTTACAACGCAACATATATGCTCACATATGGTAAAAACCATTGCGTACGCGGAGGATTTACCATTTTTTGTTTTCTTAGAATTTGGTTTGTCACTTTCTAACGGCTGAAAAGGACCAACCAAATTTGAAAGATATTCGTTTTCAAAGTATTTGTATAACCATCTTATATTTATTCCAGGTTATCATTTGATGAACTTTTAAATGTAAAGGTATGTATTTTAAACTTTCTTGACTGTATATCTGTGTTGCAGATATTTCTATACCGTATTTGCCTCTTTAAATCTTAAATTCGTTTTTGGACCTCTTCTTTCAAACCATTGAACACTCACAAATGCAGTGATCTATTTTATTTTTAGTACGTTTGTTAAAAAAGAAACAAGTTATTCAGAGGTTGTCGTTTGTTTGTCTGTTACATTTTTCTTTTAAGTTTATTTTTTGTACATAAATTAAATGAATTGTGTCACATTTGTCATTTTCGGGCCCTTTATAGCTGACTATGCGGTATGGACTTTGCTCATTGTTTAAGGCCGTACGGTAACCTGAAGTTGTTATTTTGGTCAATTGTGGAGAGTTGTATCATTTGCAATCATACCACATCTTCTTTTTTTATATATCTCCTTATTTGTTTTCGAATTCGGGATACCAAGATTATGTTATCAGAAAAGCCATACAATTTTCCAAACGATGGCGATCAGCTGTTTAAAATTCAATGTTCATTATAAAAATTAGAGATATGTTAATGAGCCAACTCCCCATCAGAGACAAAAGGACATGGAAGTGAACTACAAGTCACTGTTATGCTGATTTAGTTTTAAATTGTACAAATTTTGATTTTAGGAAAATTATTTCGTTGATGTGGACTACAAACTAATAAACTGATTCCATTACATGATATACATGTATTTAACATCTGTGCTGCAATGTCATACAATAGTTAAACCCTTTAATTAATGTCGATTAAAGAATTATCGTATCGTTAACGTTGCCATGACGTTGATATAAGCAATTATACAAAATGAAGTGTGAACATTTCGAATGACACACCTTTCAATCTACAGACCATATGACGTTGTTCTTAGGGGGTGTTTGACCTTCAACAATGAGCATAATTCATACTGCATAGCAAGTTTTATAAGGCCCCGAAATGACAAGTGTAAAACTATCAAAACAAGAACACTAACAACCCAAAAAGCATGTTAGGAGGCTCCGGTCTTTGTGTAACTCTTGTATATTTTTTTACTTCTTGTTTATTTATAAGTTTCGGAGTAAAGTCTGCCCTAAATTCGCTGAACTAGCTGAAGCAAACCCCCGGTGCCGGAGTTTCTCGCTGTGTTGAGTACCCTTTGGTAGCAAAGCTATTGACCGGGTTGTGGTCCCATGGACACATTCTCTGTTTCCAGTCTCAATTCCATAAACAATAAATAAACATATTTATTTATGGTACATAACAACTAACAACAACCACTGAATAACAGGCTCTTGATTGGGTTAGACACATACAAAATACGGCGTTCTTCAAACATATATATGGGGCGATCAACTTTCTCTCAACACGGAACAGGGGTGAAATATCGGAATATAAGAATAAACTATAAACATTAGACTCATTAGATCGATGCCAAATTCATATAACCCAAATAAAAGAATAACCTATGCTTCATAAAAAATTAGTTAAAAAGCAGGCAGAAAGAATATTTTTGATCTGTATTCAAAGACAAGGTATTTTTACTTTGTCAAACAACGTAGTCAGATTATCATATCATGTCTAATACAAGTATATATTACCGTGAAAAAACATTACATTACATAAAGTGTAAAACATAAAATAATTAAGCGTATCTGATAAATTGAACAGAACTTGTAACTTTACTTTAAATGCACCCGAAATTCTGGGTCTGTTAAAGGGAGAATATTTTCTTTGTTGGTTTGAATAAAATTTGAAGATACTCTGACCTGAATGTATTTTATAGAATATGTTTACATCATACAAGTAATGCGTTCGTTGATTTCAGATTCCTGTAGTAGGAAAAGAATTAGAAAAATTGTGTGGTGATTCGAAATGTGTCGAGGGATCTCCTTTACAACGGTATGAATAATAACAAAGAAAGCATTTCTGTTATTTGGTTAAACTACCCATTTCTATAAAGCGACATTCCAACAGTGCCTGCATACGGAGTATATATCTCCCAATTGACAAGATATGACAGGGCTTATAGGTGGCACGGTAGTATTTCCTGGCCCATAAGGGATAATGATAGCCTTTTTAGAATTTTCACCACTTTCTAACACTGCAAAAAATTCTACATTCACAGTTAACTGAAGTACTTTCATTTTACTATTCAGAAATGAATTTGAATATGTATCATGACCGCTTACTTTTTTTGCTATTTTTAAAAACCTAAGGCCACTAGTACTTTTAGGTCTTTTATGGTGCAGTGAATAAAAAATTTAAAACATTCTCAAAAATTCTTTTTCATCTGTATGTAAAATTATTTCATACTTTTCTACACCTGATTCATCCCTCATTTGGGAAATTATGTTCAGTTGATACTGTATTTTTTGTCCAATCACACTGTTTATATACATTAACCTAAGTAGGGTACACAAAAGAGCAACCTAAATTCTGGAATGCAAATACTACCGTGCCACCTATATGTTCTATTATCATTCCCTTGCTAGAGGGTTTACTCATAACATGGAACCTATTAAACCAAGAGTTCGAAATGGTGAAGTTGAAATAATTTCTTCGTTAATGTTTGGACGTCATCACGATTTTGTTGACCGTTTTGGAATATCCGTTTCACAGATGCTATCAAATATGTTCCTTATGTCGAAACTACAATCCCGTTCCCCTTTCACGAATGTGACTTACCGAATTAGACTATTTACCGGCTGTGTACTAATATGAGCAACACGACGGGTAGCACATGTGGAGCAGGATCTGATTCTACTATTCTGGAACACCTGAAATCACCCAATGTTTTTGATGGGGTTTGTGTTGCTAAACTTAAGTTTTCTATGTTGTGTCTGATGTACTGTTTGTTTGTTTGTATTTTTCTTTTTTAGCCATGTTGTTGTCAGTTCATTTCGATCTATGAGTTTGAATGTACCTTTGTTATTTTTCGCCCTTCTTAAATCAAGAATATGTTGCTGTCTTCCTCATTATAATTTCAAAGGTAGAATAGAGAATAAATTTGAATTGAAAGATGATAACATTCTTTGTAGCCAAATGATAAAAAAAACCTCCCATTTTACTTATATGCTTTAGTTAACTAGTAGTGAATGCTCAAACAATTCCATATTTCTGTTATTTACTTTACAATGTTACAAGGAACGGATATTGTGATTGTTTTTATGAAAGATTGAAAAAATCAAAGGTGGACAAAGAAGATAGAACAACTTGTTATGAATTTGATATATGACTCATATATTTTTGTAGCTATTGCTAGCCATGTTAATTTCATTATTACCTAAAATAGCTCTGGTATTCACGGAAGTTCAGTTCAAATTTGGAAGGTTTTGGAAATCATTATGAGCCTATTCTAACAGCACATCAAAAGCATTAATTGTACCTAAGTGTTATTTAATTTCTTGATTTGTCAATACATTTGCTTTTAGACTATAAGTCAGTATCCGCTCATTAGTCGGTGCATTGGGATTGTTAGGATTGATAGCAAACATGCTTTATTCTCCGATGATAAATCTAAATATTATAATGAAGAAATTTCGCTACCTCAGACAAATTTGATCGTAAATGGATTTTGCTATAGTTTTTGGGCACTTTAATAAACGCTTCAAAGATACCAGAACTTTAAACTATAAAAAGTAAAATAACTCCAAGGAAAATTCAAAACGGAAAGTCCCCAATCAAAAGGCAAAATGAAAAGCTCAAACATATTAAACGAATGAAAAACAATTGTCATATTCCTGAGGTTAGGCATTTTCTAATGTAGAAAATGATGGATTGTACCTGGTTTTATATCTAGCTAAACCTCTCACGTGTATGAAAGTTGGAAGCTTAAACCTTGCTATCGTTTATGAATGTCTTTATTTCAACAAATTATCGTCTTAAAAATAACGAGAATTAGGTTTTTAGCAATATTTTTTTCGCTCATTTATAAATCTGTCCTACGATTTCAGAGCGTTGTATTAATGAAATAACGGCATGTGCTTAATTCTCACTGCATGAAATGATGCATTTAATATAAAATTAAATGCATATGTTATGCATATTAAATTTCAAATTACAAAAAATATTATGCATTTACTTTGCTGGAAAATTTCTAATTTAATATAGATTTAAACTAAATTTAATATTGCAAATAAATTCCCAAATTTCAACCTAGTTTAAAGGTATTTTTAAATCTAAATAAATTTCAAATTTAAAGAATTTAAGTATACACTAAATTTGAATAAATTTCTAATTTAAAGAAATGTTTATGTAAATTAAATTTGAATAAATTTGAGATTTAAAGAATTTTTAATATAAATTAAATTTGAATAAATTTCAAATTTAAAGAAGTTTTGATATAATTTAAATTTGAATAAATTTGAGATTTAAAGATCTTTTAATATAAATTAAATTTCAATAAATTTCAAATTTAAAGAATTTTAAATATAAATTAAATTTAATTAATTATGTAATTTAATTACATGTAAATTCAAATAAATTTCTTGTTTATGACTTATTTAAATTAGAACTTCCATCAAATTTAATGCAATTTAAAGTCAATATAATCCTGTATAACTACTTACAAAACAATAGTGCAAATGAATAATAAAGAAAAGGCAGAATTTTTCCCTCTGCTTTTTGGAAAAGGGATGTTGGGGATTTGTTTTTACTTTAACCCAAATATCTGGTTTGAAAATATCTAATTAAATAAAAAAACAAAAATTAGGAAAAACAGGAATTTTTAATGGTGATAACTTTGTAGCTACTGTACATATAAAATTGATCCTCCAACTTTTCTGATCCATCTTTACAAAGTATTAGACTTGAAAGGCATGGATTGCTGCTCTGTGTATTTACAGTAGAATAATATTTGTGGTTTCAAATGGCAATGTGCAAATGTATAATTTGTCAGTAACATTGAATAAAATTGAGAATGGAAATGGGGAATGTGTCAAAGAGACAACAACCCGACCTAATAAAAAAACAACAGCAGAGGGTCACCAACAGGTCTTCAATGTAGCGAGAAATTCCCGCACCCGGAGGCGTCCTTCAGCTGGCCCCTAAACAAATATATACTAGTCCAGTGATAATGAACGCCATACTGACTGTATTTTTCAGATGAAACTTAAACAATAATCCAACTAATACATGTCACTCATTTGCAAAGCTCAATACCATTTTGTAAATATGCCTTTACCTATATGTAAAGAATTGCAACGCATCTGAATTTATATAAGAACTTGAAGAGTTAGAATCTAAGACATAGAAAAAACACAAACACCAGATATAAACTATAGGACAAGGCTATCTATGTGTGATTTGGATTTTGACAATGGCAGCAATATACAATACAGGAGATAACAAAAACTTTTGGACAAAGCATAACCATACACAACAATTTCTAGCATTTTCTTATTGTCATCCTGTCTTGGGCATAGTTATTTTCACTTCTAATCGGGTCAGAATAATTAAAAAAACAATTTTGAGTTATCTCCCTTTGTATATACTTCAATAAAAGAAACAAAGTATCTAACAAATTAATTTTATTCAGATACTGACAAATTAGAGTTGTTTTGGTGATAAATTAAAATAAAATGTCAAAAAGTTTGTTATACAATTTTAAAAACATTTAAAACAAATAAAAAAACACTTTTGTTTAAAAAAAGTCAAGTTCTACATCAAAGAACCTCATCAAATTCAAAATAATTAATAAAATAATGGTTATTGACAAATTAACATGCTTACTTGTATAGATTATTTAAGAATCATAACAATTGGGTTATAACAAAAAGCAAACATAGGCACCTCTAAATTTCAAGTTTGGCATCATAAAAATATTAATGAATAATCTCCCCTGCTAGCATTATTTGTCAATTTTAAAAACTTCAAAAAGCAAAAAACAAAAAACATAACATTATTTACATGATTAACATAATTCGTAAATTCACAAGAGTGCACACACTGAAATGTCTCGCCTTCTTTACTTATCATTGATATTATGTTGATAGTCCTAAGTATAATGCTTTATTAAAAACTGTCACATAAACTTAACATTAACCAAGATAACTAAACAAAGAGCAATGAACCATGAAAATGAGGTCAAGGTCAGATGAACCATGCCAGGCAGACATGTACAGCTAACAATGCTTCCATACAACAAATATAGTTGACCTATTACTTATAGTTTTAAAAAAATAGACCAAAACACAAGAACTTAACACTGAGCAATGAACCGTGAAAATGAGGTCAAGGTCAAATAAAACCTGCGCGACTGACATATAGATCATAAAATATTTCCATACACCAAATATAGTTGACCTATGGCATATAGTATTAGATAAAAAGACCAAAACTCAAAAACTTAACTTTGACCACTCAACCATGAAAATGAGGTCCAGGTCAGATGACATCTGCTCTCTAGACATGTACACCTTACAATCATTCCATACAACAAATATAGTAGATCTATTGCATAAAGTATGAGAAAAACAGACCAAAACACAAAAACTTAACTATAACCACTGAACCATGAAAATGAGGTCAAGGTCAGATGACACCTGCCAGTTGGACATGTACACCTTACAGTCCTTCCATACACCAAATATACTAGCCCTATTGCTTATAGTATCTGAGATATGGACTTGACCACCAAAACTTAACCTTGTTCACTGATCCATGAAATGAGGTCAGGTCAAGTGAAAACCGTCTGACGGACATGAGGACCTTGCAAGGTACGCACATACCAAATATAATTATTCTATTACTTATAATAAGAGAGAATTCAACATTACAAAAACTCTGATCTTTTTTTTCAAGTGGTCACTGAACCATGAAAATGAGGTCAAGGACATTTGACATGTGACTGACGGAAACTTCGTAACATGAGGCATCTATATACAAAGTATGAAGCATCCAGGTCTTCCACCTTCTAAAATATTAAGCTTTAAAAAAGTTAGCTAACGCCGCCGCCCGATCACTATCCCTATGTCGAGCTTTCTGCAACAAAAGTTGCAGGCTCGACAAAAAAAACATCCTGCTGCTCGAACATTGATTAAAATTTCATTCCAAATGCTGTATGCAAGAATAAAAATAATAAGGTGTAATGAAATACTTCAAATATGTACAATTGAATAAAATAGCACACAAATAAACTTTTATCAACATAATTATGTAATGTCAAGCAAAAAATTATCAATATTGAATATGTACTTGGACAATTGAAGAAAATAATAAGTTTATATGCTTATAAATATATTTGGTGTATTGACTGTCTCCTGATTAGTTAAAATTTTTTAGTTTTATTTTCAATTTTTTTTGTTTACAAATTTTATGAAGTCAACATGTGCATGATGTGTGTACTTTGTTATTATTTATATAAATAAAATATTTCAATAAATCGTTGTCAAAGCCTATCCCAGCACCCCAACTCCATAGATCATAAGGTGTTTCGAACATCTATTTAGACCAATTAGAATTAACTAATTGATCATGGCCATGTCCATCGTCAGGAGCCCAAGCCATTGCATAGTGACACTTATTATAAAAATACTGTAATTTTTATTAGGGGCTCGACACCTCATGATCTGTCTGACTCATATTTTTCTATACTCTTTATCTACTTAACCTTGTTTATCAATTTAACGAACAAAGTATAGAATCTTTTTTCATAGTCTGCAACATATTAATTATTCAGAGTTGCTGATGTTACTATGTCTTTCAAGTTTTTATGCCTACGGAAGGCAAACAGAGGTCTTTTATCAAATAACAGTTTTGCCTCTTCGTCATCCTTTAATTTATCCCAGTGTTTTAAGATATTGTTCTTTATGTGTGATTTCTGTCTTGAAAACACTGTGGAGAATACCAAGGGAGGCGACTGTAATACAGATTTGGGCTTTACCACTAATGTGTCTATTCTTTGTTTTGCAGTCACTTCCTGCATAACAGTTTTAATTTCATTTTTTGGATATCCCCTTTTAATAAGGCGCTCAGAAAATAACGCATATTGTGTTTGCAAATCTACTGGATCGTTCGTACATCTCTTAAAGCGAAGCATTTCTCCTTTAATTATGCCTCTGAAAGTAGAGGATGGGTGGCATGAGGATCTCTCTAAATACTGATAATTTTCAGTCTTTTTTCGGAATGTCGTGAGGTCTAAGATTCCTGTTTCTCTAAATCTTAGACCTTTGAATACCAGCACATCTAAAAACTGCATTTTAGTTTGTGATTTCTCGTGTGTAAATTTTAGAAGTGCATGTTGTCTGTTAGCATGTTCAAAGAATTGTGATATTTCATCATCTGTACCTTCATTGTAAATAAAAAAGCCATCGTCCCTAAACCTGTAGAGACTTGATATTTTCTGTTTATGTTGAAAAGTCCTTAAAATACTATTTAAGACTTCATAAACTCTCAGATCCGTAATTTCAGGTGATAAACTATTTCCCATTGGAACTCCAGTTGAAGTTTTATAAAATTTACCATTGAACATAAATTCATTATTTTCAAGAACTATCTTGAGAAGTTCCAATATATATCGCAACGGAGGCAAAAGTATCGTATGTTAACATTTAATTATCGTAGGCCAAGCATGCTTGACTGCGTCAATCATTTCTACATGGGACATATTGTTGTACATTTCTTTTATGTCAAAACTGACTAAGTAGGCGTCAGGTTTTACCTGCAATTTCTCAATAATATTTATAAATTCTAATGAGTCCCTTAAATGTGTTTCTTGTTTTAATACTGCTGGAAGCATGAATTTATCCAAATACTGCCCTATTCTCTCTAAAACAGTACCCGATAATGAAACAATAGGCCTTCCTTGAATTCTGACATTTTTATACAGCGTAGGATTCTGTTGAACGCTTTCTATTAGTTCAGGATCAAGTTTGTGCAGTTTAGGCAGAAGATACAACCTTCCTGGTTTGAGATCTCTCTTAGCAGAAAGATATTTAAAGGTGATTTCATCCATGACCCCTTTTCCATGCATTTCAAAGATAATAGTATTGATTTTCTGGTTAGTCTCTATAATGTTTAATTTTGCAATTTCCATGAAGTGAGTAGCACTACTTAATTGCCTCAGACCTTCATTTATATATTCTGTTTTATCCCAGATCACTGTGGTGTTATTTTTATCTGCTTTTCGAATTACTATTTTTTCGTTTCGTTTGAGGGAAGAAATTGCCTTTCTTTCCAGCGTAGTGAGATTATCGTGTGCTTTATTAATTGTTATATTATCTATCTCAACCTTAGTTTTGAATATATATATTTCAATAGCTTAAGTACAAAGTTGAAGAGCATTGAGGATCAAAAATTCCAAAAAGTTGTGCCAAATACGGCTAAGGTAATCTATGCCTGGAATAAGAAAATCTTAAGTTTTCGAAAAATTCAAAGTTTTATAAACAGGAAATTTATAAAAATGACCACATTATTGATATTCATGTCAACACCGAAGTGTTGACTACTGGGCTGGTGATATAAAATTGTTAATCAGGGAAAATCTACCTGCCCTGAAATTTTCAAGTAAATCGGACAAACAGTTGTTGGGTTGCTGCCCCTGAATTCGTAATTTAAGGAAGTTTTGCTGTTTTTGGTTATTACCTTGAATATTATTATAGATAAATATAAACTGTAAACTGCAATAATTTTCAGCAAAGTAAGATCTACAAATAAGTCAACATGACCAAAATAGTCAATCGACCTTTTAAGGAGTAATTGCCCTTTATATTCATTTTTTTATAATTTTCATTAGTTTTCACAAAGTATTTTCCTCTAGAACTAAGTTCATTATAGGTAGACAAAATTGTAAGTAGCAAGAATATTCAGTATAGCAAGATCTCCAAACACATCACCATCATCAAAACACAATTTTCGGCTATTTAATTAAATCAGGGAAAATCTACCTGCCCTGAAATTTTCAAGTAAATCGGACAAACAGTTGTTGGGTTGCTGCCCCTGAATTCGTAATTTAAGGAAGTTTTGCTGTTTTTGGTTATTACCTTGAATATTATTATAGATAAATATAAACTGTAAACTGCAATAATTTTCAGCAAAGTAAGATCTACAAATAAGTCAACATGACCAAAATAGTCAATCGACCTTTTAAGGAGTAATTGCCCTTTATATTCATTTTTTTATAATTTTCATTAGTTTTCACAAAGTATTTTCCTCTAGAACTAAGTTCATTATAGGTAGACAAAATTGTAAGTAGCAAGAATATTCAGTATAGCAAGATCTCCAAACACATCACCATCATCAAAACACAATTTTTTCATGAATCCTTCCGACGATCTGTTTTCTTTGTTTGATATGCATATAGACCAAGGTGAACAACACAGGCTATTAAGAGCCTCTAGTTTTTTTTAATTTAGAATGTCGTTTTACCAGTTATTGTTGTTTTAGTAATTATCTACACAGGATCATTAAATTTTACAAGGGTTGGATATGGAATGGCGATTCCTTTGTTTGTCATCAATATATACTACAACATGATAATTGCATGGACACTATATTACATCGGTAACTCATTTATCACCCCTTTGCCATGGACAGTATGTGATAATGATTGGAATAGCCTTCATTGCGTGAAAGACAGTGGTTCGTTGAATAACCACACCAAATTGCTGACTAAAATGTCAAATCAAACAACTTTAAACGAAACTTCTTCCTGGATAACTGCTCAAGAAGATTTTTGGCAGTATGTATATTTGAAGTAGTTTGATTATGTTACTTTTGTTTGATCATTTATAGTACTATACATTGATTTATGAAGAAGTATGGCAATTTGATAAGCATGATTACCACAAGGCAGATTTAAATCCATTCAAAAATAAACAAAGTCGCCAAATATTTTGTAGAGAGACTGCAAAAAAATATATTTTTTCTTTAAATGGCGATGTTTCGGATTGCATTAAATGGCGTGTACATTAAAATAACGCTTCAGAATTGAATACAGAATACATAAGTGTTCTGGTATGTCTGTACAATAAGGATAAAGTCATAGTAACAAATTGCTTTGGGAGTGCTACTTCTTTTTAAGGTGAACTGACAAAGGATGTCTCATAAAAGAAGATAAACATTATACAAGTAATGGTAGTTTACAAAGTAGATTTTTCATTTCGTTGTTTTTAAAGACAATTGAGATTGCCAAAATTGTTCAGATGGTTGCTGGTGGCTCCGATTATTATTAATTAGGTAGTACCGTTTAAAATCAATATATTTTTTTACATAATAAGATAATTTTGTTCTAATATTTAAAAATAATAAATGGTAAACTCTAAATCATGTTGTTGGTAGTGAGTTTTTTTAATATCAATAATGTGGTCATTTTTATAAATTTCCTGTTTACAAAACTTTGAATTTTAAAAAAAACCTATTGACAAGTCAAGAGATGTTTAAAAAAAAATAAGGATTTTCTTATCCCAGGCATATATTACCTTAGCCGTATTTGGCACAACTTTATGGAATTTTGGCTCCTCAATGCTCTTCAACTACGACTTGTTGGGCTTTATAAATATTTTGATATGAGCTTCACTGATGAGTCTTATGTAGACGAGGTACGCATCTGGCGTACTAAATTATAGTCATTGGTAAGTTTTTAATATATGGCTTTATGAGAGCTTTGAAAATGGGTAAAACTTCTGTCGTATGTATTATTAATCATTGCTCATAACATATCATGTATACACCAAAACTGGCATTGTTGTTTGGTATCCATTCATTTGATGTGTTTTAGCTTTTGATTTTGCCGTTTGATAAGGGACTTTCCGATTTGGATTTTCCTCGAGTTCAGTATTTTTGTGATTTTACTTTTTGTATTGAATGTGAAGATAACATACTAAATAAAGGTTTCCTCATTGAAGGCAAAATGTCCTTCAGATGTCTTCCGGAGTTGGCGAGCTTGGTCAGATCAATTGGCGAATATTACTTGCATTGTTCGGTGCCTGGATGATTGTCGGACTATGTATAATAAAGGGTGTCAAATCTGTTGGAAAGGTAAGCTTATTTCATCGAAGGATTTACAAAACAAATACAACATGACAATAGCTTAGCTTATTATCAATACATATGTATAAACAATGTATAACTTGATTCCTGTGTTTGTGATTTATGTCACGAAAAGCGCTAAGGACCAATACTAATATAAGTTTATCATTCAAACCTAAAAATGTACAAAAAGGGGTTGCATCATTTGCTTAAGCAAATTTTCGAAATTCTGTCTAATGGAATTTTTACACATGATGTATCATTTGAAATGTATCAACGCATTGTCTGATCACCAGCAAGGTATAAGTTCACTGGTTATAAACAAAGATGTTTGATAGTTGTACGCGTCTGGCGTACTAAATTATAATCCTGGTACCTCTGATAACTATTATGTGTGCGTAATGCTTGTTTCTGACATAACCTGCTTATACTGGCGATCACAGTTTTGAAGATATGCGCCATTTCACATTAAATATTTCTGCATGATACGACTAGTGTACTCTTATGTTTCTTATATTCCGAATGATGATTTCTACTTCACCCCTTTGATCTCTAAGTTTAATACCTTTCTATAAAGAGAAACCCTGTATCAATAATTCACTTTAAGGAACTCATGGTTTGATAGCAGCAACTATCTTTCATAAAAATCATGAGTGAAAATCGAAGCTTGAGTGTTTCGTATCAACTTGAAGATATAGACATATGCAAGTTCTGCAGGAAAGTTGATTAATTCATTCATTTCTTATTACCAGTGCAGTTTTACAACAAGTATGAGTTGTCATGAGGTTATTTCAGCTATATATACTTTTCTACAAATACCTTCCACTAATTCGATAGTTATTTAGGCTGACTAGCAATAAAGCATTCAGCTATGTTGACTAGACAACATAAAACTAGAAAGAGAATCGTTTGCATACATAATAGGGAGATGTTGTTGATTGCGAATGAGACAAATATTCAGATAGACCAAATGGCACAGAAATTAAAAAACTAGGTAATCGTACAGCCTTCAACAACCAGTAAAGCCAATACCGCACAGTCATCTAAAACTGCCCCAAAAAGACAAATGTTGAACATCAAAAGAGAAAACTAACGGCAATATATAGTTTTTACTTTACTTAACAGGTGGTGTATGTGACGGCACTTCTACCATATGTTATTTTGACGATCATTCTTATAAGAGGACTCACTCTGGACGGATCTGTTGACGGAGTAATTATGTTTCTGCGACCAGATTTCTCGCACCTGCTGAAGTTACAAGCAAGTTTTTATTATTTTGTATTTTAAGAGTTTACAGAATAATTCTCTACGACAAACAAACCCTGGATTAAAAAAACTTTAATACGATTTGATGTATTGGCAAATGTATCAAATGTCACTTATATGATTGACTATGTTGTTAGATTGATGCGTGATTAGTGTAAGTCACTTTTCCTTTTAGTCACATTGTCAAAAATCATTTCAGGTGTGGTTAGAAGCTGCACTGCAAGTATTTTATTCTCTAGGACCAGGATGGGGACCACTCATCTCAATGGCCAGTTTTAACAAATTTGATAACAATATATTACGGTATGTTGCAAAAACGTGTAAGTGTCACATGCACCAAAACAAATCAATTTATTTTAATTTATTGAATAACATATAAACTAAAATCCTGGTGATCAAGAGAGGTGCGCAGTTCCTATTACGGTTCGCTAGTGACTGCACCCACGTAACGCAGTATTTAATTATTATTCAAATTAAAATATAAAGCATCACACAATTGGAGACAATTGGGGAGCGTACACATCTAGACGGCACCCATCAGCAAAATATCAACTTTAATTATTCATCTCTAATCCTCGGATATATAAGTGTAATCTATTTAACAAATACTAGTCTACTAAAGGTTTGTCATTATCATCAATTTGTTTGCAGAAAAAAAGAAAAAAACAACGTCTCAATTTAACATATCAGATGTGTTTCATGAAGACAATAACATATAGTTCTAGGAAACAAAATTGTGTGAAGCTCGCCAGCTTGATGTAAAAACTTTAATCAAAAACTTTCATCAACTCCAAAATAAAAAATCTGAGCTGTAGACGATTGACAAAGTTCCCTTACTTCAAAATATTAAGAATGTAATAAATATGTTTTATCACTGAAAATTTCATTAAAACAGTTTCTGAAGTTTCCATTATATATATTTTGTTGTATTTTCAGAGATTCAATTATGTTAACATTTATAGGCGAGGGTACCAGTATTTATTCTGGACTGGTTATTTTTACAGTTCTTGGATTTATGGCGGCAAAGTTGTCATTACCCATAGATCAAATAGTTAAATCTGGTAATAACTATGTTATGCATGAATAAGTCAATGTACGTTTCAAATTATGTTTTGAAATCAACAGCTTGAAAATAAACTAGAAAAGAAGTGATAAGCAAATAAGGAATATTATTGAACGAGAGAAGATTTTTTGTGTAATATTTTTAATATCTTATAGTTAGTTTAAACATATTTATTTAGAGTGGATTGGGAAACAAGTTTTGCAACTTATATTAATCCCTTTCCACTTTGCGGGTGCGACTGCTGCCTTGTAGTGGCATTAGCCTACTCTCTTTCGAAATCTACAAGGGTATCTTTAACGTGCAAGAGATATAATACCTTATAGTTGCATCATGTAAATTGAATAATGGACATATTCAATTTCACACATACGACAAAAGAGAAGAAAAAGACAAAAATAACCTTTGAAAAGCAAAAGAGACGTTTGACCAAGTAGTACACAGGCAAAATTTGCCTACGTGAATTTCACATAAATCTCATATAAAATTCACGGGGAAAAAATCACGTGAGATTCACCTGAAACGAACTTAAACATGAAACTCACGTCAAAATTTTCATTTGAATTGAGATTCACACGATTCTCACGTAAAAAAAACCTCATGAATTTCACGTGAACTTTTCCAAAAATTATATTGGTATTTTTCGTGATTTTACTTAGATTAGAAAAATTAGATTTTGTTTGAATTACTTTATTTTCACGTAAAAAAAATCATGTCATCTTCATGTGAAATTCACGTGAATTTCGCATGAGATTCATTTGAAACTCACATAAACTGATTTCATGTGAGTTTCACGTATAAGCACGTTTGAGGTGAAATTCACGTGAATTTCACGTGAGATTGAGGTGAATGAAATTAAACAGATTGTTCGAGTTATTTATAATAGAGTTGTTGTCTCTTTGACACATTCTCTATTTCTATTCTTAATTTTAGAAATACAAACAGATTGTACCCTTCAGAAATAATTATTACATATTATGAACATTTATATTTGTTCTGCATCACAGGTCCAGGATTAGGTTTTATAGCCTACCCGGAAGCCCTTGCTAATCTACCAGGACAAAATGTGTGGTCGTGTTTATTCTTTGTGATGTTGTTTACTGTTGGTCTTGATAGTCAGGTGAGTAAATTTATAAGCTCGTGTGTATATTTGTTTTCAATTGCTAAATTTGTTTCGTGACATTCTAAAGAGAAGAAAATAAATATTCATTAACGTAATGTTACCAATACATCAGTAATTTAAGCTGCATTAAACATAAATCTAATTCACACATAACTGTTTATTCATGATTGAAATGATACATTGTATATAGCTGAAGAAAACGAAAACATCGAAGAACATTATTTGATGAAAATATATGTTACACAGTAGAAATTATAGGAGTATAACCTATAGTACAAAAGTTAGTTTTGCGTTTTCGAATCATTATAAAATGACATAGAACGCCCATACAACAATTTTTGACACGCTTAGGATGTACGGTTTGAACACTATTGTCTTCTGTCACAATTGTTTTGTATTTTTTTGTAATCAACATTAAAACACAAGGTTACTGCTGTACCCCTATTTTTGGAAATGTTTACCTATATTTGAATTTGGTGCAACTGTCATACAAGTCGGATGCTTTAGCTTGATATAAAATAAGGTTTAATCCACAATTCTATACATATATACCAAGTCAGGAATATGACAGTTGTTATCAGTTCGTTTGATGCGTTTGCGCTTTTAACTTTGCCATTTGATTAGGGACTTTCTGTTTCAAATTTCCATCAGAGTTCAATATTTTTGTGGTTTTCCTTTTTTGTAGTAACTAACTTTTTCAACAAAAAAGCCATTACTTGCGTAACAATATGAGTTGACAGCTCTTGCAGTCTGTTAAACAAGAAAGTTCATATGAAACAAGTAAATGAGGTATGATTGCCAATAATATAAATCTCCACAGGAGACCAAATCATGATTATAACATAAACTGCATAATTAAATAGCACACAGCGCTGCGCGAGTCAGTCAAGACACTTTATGTTTATTACGTAGACTGAACAAATAAATAAAATAAATGTCTGTAATGTCGCGCTTTAAATTCTTGTCTCAAAAATTTATCTTCTTTACCCAGTGTACAATTTCTTTGCGTATTACATTATAGCAATTTTGTTAAGGTTATTTACATTAAAATTGCTATACATCAAGACTCAGATGCAAACTTTTCAAACAAATATTTTGCAGTTTGCTGTGTGTGAATCTATTGTGGTTGTATTTACCGACAGTTTCCAATCATTACGACGCCGGCGAATATTATTTACAATAGCCTTTTGTGCGTTCAGTTTTCTTCTTGGAATTATTTTCTGTACGCAAGTAAGTGTACACTTAAACTTCACAAAATTGAGAGCATACACATTGAGACGACACCCAACAGCAAAATATAACACATATAGTACTGTTCTAAAGTATACAGCATAACGAAATGAATAAAGCGAGAAAAAGCTGACAAAAAATCCTGAGAATGTTTAAATCTCAGTAATGAACATAGTTGATATTCTATCTTAAAAAAAATTTAAAGAACATTTTACTCCTTACAACAACTACAATAGCTCTATATCTCGGATCAAACATTAGCTAAAATAGCTCGCGAATGAATCTGTTTTTGTCAAGACTGATAAGGCTGTCAATGATATCAGAATGTATGACGTATACATTAAATTTAAATTCTGGGAAAGGAAATCACGAATTCACTAACATTCCAATTGACTCTATTTTCCGACAAATGACATCTGCAACAAACATAAACTTTTAGCTACTTTTATATAAGCAGAACAACAATCAGTGTAAGCTTACAACCATGTAATTTCTTCCGAAGATGTACATAACAACTTAAAAATATAGATTTATTCCATATTTCAGTTATTGTTCCACTAACAAACTGTCTGTTCTGCTTACTAATACATTTGTAACAATCAAAAACCTTGTGATAAATTGTTCAGATATTTCATTTTCATTTTGACAAGAAAATAAGACTTTGCGTCTGTTTCCCATCACATTGTTTCAGTTATCTTCTACGGTAAATTACAAAAAAATATACTTACTTGTGTAATTTTATTTTAGGGAGGTATATACATATTTCAACTTGTTGACTGGTATGTTGCGGCATTTTCACTTCCAATATTTGGATTCATAGAGTGTATCATCTTCGGATGGATTTATGGTAAAATGAAATCTGAATGATTAGATGTTGTTTTATTCTCATTTCAAACTGCCTTTCTATAATAGCTTTCAAAGGTACCAGGCTTATAATTTGGTACGCCAGACTCGGGTTGTCTATACATCGGTGATTAATGGTATAGTAATCTAAAATGTTCATTATTTCTATCGAATTGCCTTAGTCTATACTTTTTGCTGACATACGTATAAGCATAGGTTAGAAGATATCAAAATCATATGTGAATATTTCTTAGTAAGTAATTTTTCCATGTGTGTAATTAATCGAAAAATCTTGCATATACTTTTACTATTGGTAGATTTATGTTATTTTTTATGTATTGTCACAATCAAAAGAAAGACGTGGTATGGTTGCTAATGAGCCGATTAACAACTATAGGTCATCGTATGGCCTTTAACAATGAGCAAAGTCCATATCGCATAGTCAGCTATAAAAGTCCCCGAAATCACAAATGTAACACAATTGAAACGAGAAAGCTAAGGCCTAATGAATGTTAGAAAACTGAAACAATAAACAAATCTATAACACAGCAACAAACGACAACCAATGAATTACAGGCTCCTGACTTTGAAATCCATTCATTGGATCCTTTGATTATATCAACTCCGACTAGACGTATAGATGTTTAATATGTACTTTGGTTTATGTTATTGCTATGATTCTTTATTTATTGAACCTGACTCTTGCCTAGGTGCAGATCGATTTTCAAACGATGTATATCTAATGATTGGTAGAAAAGTTCCCGCCTTTTTTCGAATATGCATCGGATTTATTACACCTATAATTTTACTTGTAAGTTTAAAATTTATTTAATTTTTTTTGTTAAAAAGAACAGTGGTATTTAAAACATCATTCACTTTTCATGAGGAAAACATAACACATTTTTTTCAATTTCAACTGCAGCTATTAGTTGGTTCATATATTGAACTAAAATAAGGTAATCAGATATCCAAAAATAAAAGAAAAAAAAACCATCTACGAAATGCATTCAAACTTAATAATATTACTTGTCAATGAAATAAGATAAACAAGATCTCGCTCTAAATATGACTTGACAACTAAAAACAACTTTGTGGGGAAATTTGATAACAGATATGATATTGGCTATCGCGCCATTATAATAAGCCGGATATTTAGTTTCTAATATTGAATTTGAAGATAGATTTTGATATTGCATTTAATCTCGTGTCTTATTTCGAATTTATATATATAGTTCCGGTTCCGAAATATTAATGATCCTTATTTTCTGTCAGGATCACAAATTGCCTAGCTATTATGAGGGTACATATCAGAATACTAATTTTACTTTCTATTGAGACTATCTGATATATTTACAGGGATTAATTGTATCGAGTTTCGTAGCTTATAGACCTCCAACATATGGATCTTATACTTACCCAGAATCTGCTGTAGCATTTGGAACTATTATATCTGTGATACCAATAGTACCTATATTCGTATTTGCTTTTATAGCAGTAAAGAATGCTGAGGGACAGTCAATAAAAGAGGTGATATTTATTGATACTGCAATTAAGTTTTACAACAAATTGGTTCTGTTCCATTTTTTTTTTATTTTGAGTACCGTTTTATCTCGATGAATTATAACTACCAATCTAAAAAAACAAAGCATTTATCTCTTTTTATTATCTGACATATAACTGAGTGTATTCTTTCAAAAGGGGTGAACTTCTCTTCAGGGGTAAATTCATTAAATAAATATACGCCATCGGGGACCGCCCATTTATGAAGTCATATGCTCTTCTGATTGTTAGATAATATTTGTAATAAATATTTTTTTGCAGATGGATCAAGACTAGAGTTAAAAAAAAAAACTAAAAAAAAATGCGGAATGTACTAAATTTGTTTTTAATACAGGGTTGCAAAGTAAATATGAATTCAATGCGAATCTACATTGTTTGTAAACAACGCCATGTTAATGCCCTAAAATGCCGCATGACCCTATGTTTTTATTGTTGCAAAAGATAGGGCTACATTTGCACTTTCAAGAATGTTATATGAAAGTTTCCAATTTCTAAAGGTAAATCAGGTAATAAATTAATTCCAAACATAGATTAGCATTAAAGTCAGAGGGAGATTTTAACTGAATTTTCCCCTATAGAAAGAACAATCATATAATTGGCATAAGTATTAAGTATGTTTTTAAATCATCAAATAAATTCAATTTCCATAGATTTTCTTTATGACACTTCATGTTGTTGATTCAGATATTTGTGATGTTATAAAATAAAAAAAACATAATAATTGGGTCATTGATTAAGATTTTATGGTATATATCATTCAAAATGGTGTTCTAGGTGGAAAAAAATAATCCAAAAAAAACCGTCAAAATAATACTAACATGATGGCGTTTTAGGTAAAAACAAATGTGAATGTATTTTATGTTCCAAATAGGTAACAAACTGGTTGAAAGTCGAACTCAATGAAAAATTAGAAAATGAAATTCCCTATCAAACGGCTAAAATTAAAAAAACAAAACACATTAAAGGAACCGATAAACAACTGTCGCATTCCTGGCTTGGTTCATGAGTTTCCTAATGTAGGAAAAAGGTGGATTAAACCAGTTTTTTTAGCTAGCTATGCCTATCACTTTTATGATATTTGCATTTATTTGCATTATATTAACAACAATGTGTGGGAGAAAAACAAGCAGACATTATAAAAACATTGTAAAAATATCATAAATATTTGCATACAGCAGTCCATATTTCCATTAACATGTTATAACCTTGCTCCCTATAAAACAAACAACTATGTCAATAAGGAAACCCCAATTTGAAGGCATGTATATACACAGTGCATAGACAAAGCGCATTACCAAAAGTCGTTAAGGCCGTACGGTGACCTAAAGTTGTTTTAAATTATCTGTGTCTGTGTCATTTTGGTCTCTTTTTGATAGTTTCCTCTTTGATAATTATGCACCATCTTCTTATTTTTATATCTAATATCACATTATAGGTAAAAAAAATCATTGGAGAACTATTGATTGGAAGACAAATTTAAGACGTTGTTCGCCAATTCTATACAAATATTTACATATCAGAAAAATAGGTCAACAAACTTGTGATTGCGTTCATAAAACATGAGTTCAAAGGAATGATTTCAATTTCACCACTTAGTTTTAAAGCTCTATTTTGAACAGTGACCCCCTTTGAGGAAATAAGGATAAAAGTACAACTTGTCTTACAAGATCTGAAATATCGTTTCAACTGTGAAATATATACTTCATATGCAAGCGTTGCTGGAGTGTTGTTGCAACAGATGGATAAAAGTCCATATTTTAATAGCTGAAATAATCTAGTTTGCCTTACAATTTGTTCTCCAACGTCCTCATTTTTGAAGTTTTAAATGTAAGTCAAGAACCGATTCAATCCCCGTATCTGTGTTATACTTTATTCCAGGTATAACGGGTAAGTGGCGTTCAACATAGTCACCACAATTTGAACAATTTAATGGACCGTGAAGTTAAGGGATAGATAAACATACTCCCATTTGAATAAAGTAACCAATTAGCAAGTGAAACCGATGATTCCATTGGGAATGCCGACTTTTTGTCAAAAAAACTATTCCGCTACCCAAAACACGTTTTCCATCAAGACTTTTTTTAAATAATAGCTTTAGAACAAACTATGCTTACATCACAGTGTCTTTTATAAGATAAAATAAAGAAAATATGGTATGGTTGTGGAGCAGGATCTGCTTACCCTGTAAGAGCATCGTAAATCACCCCCAGTGTTTTGATGGGGTTCGTGTTGCTTAGTCTTTAGTTTTCTATTTTGTGTAATTTTGTTTGTATGTTTGTCTTTTTCTTTTGTGGTTGTGTTTTCAGTTCATGAATATGACTGTCCCTCTGGTATCTTTCGTCCCTCTGGTGTAAACAATTGATGGATTTAGAGTCACTATACTTAAGATTTTCGAAAAACATAAAATAGTTGTCAGAGAAGTGTTAATGATGAAATTTAGGTCTCCGGTAATCATTTGGCCCTTCGATTCATAACAGTTGCAGTAATGTGGTTTAGGACGTCAGGTCGTTAATACTGAAAAACCTGCAACATGTTTTTATGATTGATAGTGTAAGCTGCAATTGATGTGATTTTTGTATAAAAGAAGACACGAACAGCATGATCATTAAAGTTTATGAAAACCAGTCGTCTGGATCGTTTGCGACTGACCATATGCATGCTTATAGCTATAAGTTTAAATGGATTAAAAAATAATTCCAAACATAATTTCCATGTATATTCTATGTTTATGTTCTTGTATCTCGTTTGCAGAAAATCAAATCATCCTTAAGACCAAGTACTACATGGAAGCCTGTATGTCAAGAATATCAGGAGGAATATTTGGATACAGAGGACAGCAAAAACAGTGTTTTAGATAACCTGAAGCTTAATTTAATTGGATCCAAACATTAAGTTGCATGATTTCATCAACATTATAATTTGCTCATATCTGTTTGCGTAAATTGTATTGTTAAAAATAAGTCAGTTTTCTTGTTTGAATTTTTTATAACGATTTTAAGTGGTCCTTTATAGTCCACTTTACGGTATGTGATTTGTTTCATTTGCCATTATACCATATCTACCTGTTTTCGTATACCTTTATTTTTATATGTAGTCATTATTGTATATGCAAATGTCATTGTAATTTATCAAAACGGCAACCAGAAGTTCTATATTACCATAAATAAACTATGCACACCTTGTACTCACATTTTAACAATTTAAAACTTCCGACTTGTGACATAAAACCTTAAAACCGATTTTCGGTTCATTTCAACATAAAACTGAATAAAATATATCATGTTCACATATTCATAATATTAACACAAACGGCACTATTTTTTCTGCACCAAATGCGCAGTAACTGTTCTACAATCAATGTCTCTAAAGTGATTCTCGAGTCAAAAATTCAAAGCTTATTGAAAAGATGAAGAGGATGTTCTTTCACTAAATATCATATATCTTGACTGACGTCTAGCAATTGACAATGAGGTTCGATTGAAAACAAAACTTTACGACAAAAGATATGATTTCAGCTTTCCAATTGTGAACTTTCCATTTTTATGCAGCAACATTCCAGCAACACTTGCATACAGTGTATACATCTCCCAATTGATACGATATTCCTGTTCTTGCATTTCCTATCATGATTTTCTTGATAGAGGCTTGTTGCTCACAAGGAAGCTTTATTATATCAAAAATTTCAAATGGTGAAGTTGAAATCATCTCTTCGTAAATTTTACGGACGCCATCAAGAGTTGGTTGACCGTTATGGAATAACCGTTTCACAAATGATATCGAATACGTTCCTTACGTTGTAACTACAATCCCCTTCCCTTTCATGAATATGACCTACCGAATTAGACTATTTACCGGATTTGTTATCTCATAAGCAACACGATGTGTGCCACATGTGGAGCAGATTCTGCTAACCTTCCGAAGCACTTGAGATCACACCTAGTTTTTGGTTGGTGGGGTTCGTGCTGTTAATTCTTTAATTTTCTATGTTGTGTCATGTGTGCTATTGTTTGTCTGTTTGTCCTTTTCATTTTTATGCCCCACCTACGATAGTAGAGGGGCATTATGTTTTCTGGTCTGTGCCTCCGTTCGTTCGTCCGTCTGTGCGTCCGTCTGTGCGTCCGTTCGCTTCAGGTTAAAATGTTGGTCAAGGTAGTTTTTGAAGAAGTTGAAGTCCAATCTCATGAAACTTAGTACACATGTTCCCAATGATATGATCTTTCTAATTTTAATGCCAAATCATAGTTAGACCCCAATTTCATGGTCCACTGAACATAGAAAATGATGGTGCGAAGTTCAGGTTAAAGTTTTTGGTCAAGGTAGTTTTTGATGAAGTTAAAGTTACATCAACTTGAAACTTAGTACACATTATCCGCGGTTATTTGCAGTATTAATCTTCACCGATTCACTGATAAGTTGTTTTACAATGTGAATATGTCCATATTGGCAACCAAACATCAAAGGTGTCCATCCTTCGTTATTTGTCACTTCAATATTGGCTCCTTGAACTATAAATGCATCCATAATTGCAATATATCCGTACTCACAGGCAGCAATTATGGGATAAAATGATGCATTCTTTGTCGAAAGGTTTATAATTGCTCGGTTCTCAATCAAGTAATAACAAAGTCTAAGAATACCAGTACGGCATGCTAATATCAACGGTGTTTATCCCTTTCTATCGGACAGATTTGCATTTGAGTTCTTGCGGAGAAGTAAGGTTACAATGTCGTAATGCCCCTTCTCACAAGCCATAAAAGGGGCAGACCATCCATGTGAAGTAACTTTAAATATATCGGCACCTTTTCTTATGAGTGATAGTACCACTACCACATGCAAACATTAATGGGGTCCAGCCATTGTTGATAGTACAATTTTTTTTTTGCGCCATGCAGTATAAGCAAATCAGTCATTGTTTTATAACCAAGGTTGCAAGCCGACATAAGCGCGGTCCATCCATTTTCAGTTGCTTTGTTCACTTTTGCTCCATTACTTAAAAGCTTCTGTACAAGTACTCTACTTCCACTCCGACAAGCCGCTGAGAGAGGTGTTATCCCCCATTTTATCACTTTGATTAATATCACAAGAATTATCCAATAGAAAAATAACACAATCTTCATGTTGATGTGAAATATTGAAAACAACACGCTATCAATTTTCTGCGTCCGAAGCGCCTTTCTGGACCCACCTTCATCAGGAACGCTCAAAGCCAAAAATCGAACATGCTATCAAAAGAGGAGTTCTTCCCCTATTGTCACTTTTGTTGATATCAACACCTTTATTAATGATAAGCTCGACGATATGTCGGTATCCATTTCTGCATGCAGAATGTAACGATGACCACAAATACACATTGGGCACCTTTTGAAATAAGAATTTCTGCGATTTCCACATTACCACCGTCTAAAGCATTCTGAAGCGGTGAGTTGTAAAATCGACTAGATTAATGTCAGCACCGGTTTTCATCAACATTTCAACAACATCCTTTCTTCTGTTTAAGCATGCCCATATAAGAGGTGTCGATCTATTTTCGTCTTTTGCATTGACAGTGACGAATCCAGAGGGGGGGTTCCGGGGGTGCGCACCCCCTTTATTTTGGCCGATCAATGCATTTGAATCGGGACATATGTTTTGCACCCCCCCCCCCCTTTTTGCCCTGGGCTAGCACCCCCCCCCCTTTCGAAAATTCCTGCATCCGCCACTGATTGACCATACTATTAAAATGTGTTTGATTATTTGTGAACATAAAACTCATTAATTTTGACAAATACTCTGGAAATTTAAATTGAGTGTTGTCTAAAACCTGATCAAAACATCCTTTTGATAGATCGTCGGTTATTCTATTGAAGTAATTATTTTCGTTCTTTTCTTTTATCAGAACTAGAACACACCCGCGAAATCGCGGGCATTCAGAGCGTATTTGTGAGGATGTAAAGTGTTGTAGGCAGAATTTTGTAAAAGATTTATAATGACTTCAGAATTTCAGGAAAAGTATCAAAAGTCATAGGTACTTGGGGACAGGAAAATGTTTTTTTATTAACCCTCCTTCTTTATTTCCAAAATTCCTATTTTTTGTTTTCTATTAATACGCGCGGTCCATCCATTTTCAGTTGCTTTGTTCACTTTTGCTCCATTACTTAAAAGCTTCTGTACAAGTACTCTACTTCCACTCCGACAAGCCGCTGAGAGAGGTGTTATCCCCCATTTTATCACTTTGATTAATATCACAAGAATTATCCAATAGAAAAATAACACAATCTTCATGTTGATGTGAAATATTGAAAACAACACGCTATCAATTTTCTGCGTCCGAAGCGCCTTTCTGGACCCACCTTCATCAGGAACGCTCAAAGCCAAAAATCGAACATGCTATCAAAAGAGGAGTTCTTCCCCTATTGTCACTTTTGTTGATATCAACACCTTTATTAATGATAAGCTCGACGATATGTCGGTATCCATTTCTGCATGCAGAATGTAACGATGACCACAAATACACATTGGGCACCTTTTGAAATAAGAATTTCTGCGATTTCCACATTACCACCGTCTAAAGCATTCTGAAGCGGTGAGTTGTAAAATCGACTAGATTAATGTCAGCACCGGTTTTCATCAACATTTCAACAACATCCTTTATTCTGTTTAAGCATGCCCATATAAGAGGTGTCGATCTATTTTCGTCTTTTGCATTGACAGTGGCGAATCCAGAGGGGGGGTTCCGGGGGTGCGCACCCCCCTTTATTTTGGCCGATCAATGCATTTGAATCGGGACATATGTTTTGCACCCCCCCCCCCTTTGCCCTGGGCTAGCACCCCCCCCCCCCCCTTTCGAAAATTCCTGCATCCGCCACTGATTGACCATACTATTAAAATGTGTTTGATTATTTGTGACCATAAAACTCATTAATTTTGACAAATACTCTGGAAATTTAAATTGAGTGTTGTCTAAAACCTGATCAAAACATCCTTTTGATAGATCGTCGGTTATTCTATTGAAGTAATTATTTTCGTTCTTTTCTTTTATCAGAACTAGAACACACCCGCGAAATCGCGGGCATTCAGAGCGTATTTGTGAGGATGTAAAGTGTTGTAGGCAGAATTTTGTAAAAGATTTATAATGACTTCAGAATTTCAGGAAAAGTATCAAAAGTCATAGGTACTTGGGGACAGGAAAATGTTTTTTTATTAACCCTCCTTCTTTATTTCCAAAATTCCTATTTTTTGTTTTCTATTAATACGCGCGGTCCATCCATTTTCAGTTGCTTTGTTCACTTTTGCTCCATTACTTAAAAGCTTCTGTACAAGTACTCTACTTCCACTCCGACAAGCCGCTGAGAGAGGTGTTATCCCCCATTTTATCACTTTGATTAATATCACAAGAATTATCCAATAGAAAAATAACACAATCTTCATGTTGATGTGAAATATTGAAAACAACACGCTATCAATTTTCTGCGTCCGAAGCGCCTTTCTGGACCCACCTTCATCAGGAACGCTCAAAGCCAAAAATCGAACATGCTATCAAAAGAGGAGTTCTTCCCCTATTGTCACTTTTGTTGATATCAACACCTTTATTAATGATAAGCTCGACGATATGTCGGTATCCATTTCTGCATGCAGAATGTAACGATGACCACAAATACACATTGGGCACCTTTTGAAATAAGAATTTCTGCGATTTCCACATTACCACCGTCTAAAGCATTCTGAAGCGGTGAGTTGTAAAATCGACTAGATTAATGTCAGCACCGGTTTTCATCAACATTTCAACAACATCCTTTCTTCTGTTTAAGCATGCCCATATAAGAGGTGTCGATCTATTTTCGTCTTTTGCATTGACAGTGGCGAATCCAGAGGGGGGGTTCCGGGGGTGCGCACCCCCCTTTATTTTGGCCGATCAATGCATTTGAATCGGGACATATGTTTTGCACCCCCCCCCCCTTTGCCCTGGGCTAGCACCCCCCCCCCCCCCTTTCGAAAATTCCTGCATCCGCCACTGATTGACCATACTATTAAAATGTGTTTGATTATTTGTGACCATAAAACTCATTAATTTTGACAAATACTCTGGAAATTTAAATTGAGTGTTGTCTAAAACCTGATCAAAACATCCTTTTGATAGATCGTCGGTTATTCTTTTGAAGTAATTATTTTCGTTCTTTTCTTTTATCAGAACTAGAACACACCCGCGAAATCGCGGGCATTCAGAGCGTATTTGTGAGGATGTAAAGTGTTGTAGGCAGAATTTTGTAAAAGATTTATAATGACTTCAGAATTTCAGGAAAAGTATCAAAAGTCATAGGTACTTGGGGACAGGAAAATGTTTTTTTATTAACCCTCCTTCTTTATTTCCAAAATTCCTATTTTTTGTTTTCTATTAATGTCATTATTAACATACATTTAGTGTACATGTATTATGATCATTCCAGTCAGGAGCTTGTAATTCAGTGGTTCAGTGATATTTGTTTTTCTTTCATTTTTTGTACATCAATAAGGCTGTTAGTTTTCTCATTTGAATTGTTTTACATTGTCATTTCGGGGCCTTTTATATCAGACTATGCAGTATCGGCTTTGGCTTATTGTTGAAGGCCGTAAGGTGACCTTTTAATGTTAATTTGTGTCATTTTGGTTTCTTGTGGGGAGCTGTCTCATTGGCATTCATAATACCACATCTTCTTTTTTTGTGAAAAATTTAGCGACTTGAGAATTTCAGAAAAGGTATCAAAAGTCATAGGTAATTTGGGACAGGATAATTGTTTTTTCTAGCCCGGCTCCTCCTTCTTCCACAATTTTTTTTTTTTATTGTTCTCTATTAATTTTAATGACACATGAATAGTTTTAGCGCTTATCTGTATGTTATGAACATTCATTAAAGGGGGGGATCGGGGCAGAGGCGGATTTAGGGAGCCCGCCCCCCTCCCCCTTTTCTGAAAAATAATTGGTTGCTTATATAGGGAATCACTAAAGCATGACAGAGCGGACCCCTTCTTAGGCAGTCAACGGGCCCCTGCGTATGAACATTTCTGGATCCACCACTTCGGAGGGGCACTGATCCCAATATCCCGGGCTTAAAAACATGAAATCCCGAGGTTCTGAATTTATTATACAAATTAAATATCTCGACATCCCGAAATTCGAAAAAAGAAATCCCGGATCTCGAAATGGTCAATCCTGAAATTTCGATCTTAAAAACACCCGCTCCAGACGTCCTGAAAGTGTATTTTCTTTTTACAGTTAAATATCAGTTTAATAATTGATCCACAGCGGTCATTGATATATTATTCAGACCCTCCCTATTAAATAAACCCTGTGACTGCCGTGGATAGTAAACTTGAAAAATTAAATGATATCAGACAGAAAATACACTTTATTCGTAGTATATGTATTATTTTCAAAGTAAAAAGAAAAACGCATACCGGAGGTCTAATCTGACTTAAATTTCGTCCAATGACGGATATAAGACAGAAAATACACTGTATTCGTAGTACTAATGTATGTTCAAAGTATTACAGAAAAGCGCAAACCGGAAGTCTAATCTGACTTAAAGTTTCGCCCAATGACGGAAACATATCCGGACGTCTTTTTTCTCGCTTTTCACCCAAAATAACTCAATCTGAATAATCATATGAATGGATGACAAATGCAATTATGCACTGAACCCACAGGACACAGAGGCATGATGATTCATTTATTGTGGAAAGAAGAGAAGCGACACCCAAAATGAGGTCTTCTCGTTTAAAAGTATAGATTGTAAAATCACAATGGTCTGTTTTCAATGATATCATTTTTTTTTCTTTCGCTGATTATATTACTATTCCCAAATTTTATGAACAATATTGGATAATTATGTCCAAAAAAATTACAAATGAAATCAAAGAGTTTATCATGAATTGGTAAAAAACATACATCTGATTTTTTTTTAAATATGTATGTGTGAGTGCATAAATTTGATCTAAAATTGATTGTAAAGACGGCTAGGGGTCAACCCCGAAGGCTTTAAATATTTGTTTGCGTTTCTTATTTTTTTCATCATTATGGTCATTCAATTTTCAAATTTCATTTATGAGGCCATTATTTACCACAGTGCACAAAAACAGTGTACATATTTTTAGCTTGTCTTTTTGCTCACTTAAGAACTTTAGTTCTGAATTATAAATGATATAAGGGTCCATGAAGAACTTAACAACATCAACGCTTTGATTCGTTCTGCATTTCTTTGCGATCGAAACTTTTTCCTCTTGTGTAAGCGAGCATTTCTCTGATGGAAAACAAAGCACATTTTGTGTAAGTAGTTGTAACCTTTGAACTTAAAATTCTTTGCAGACTAATTATCGGCACGATGCTAGAAGCTTGATTCTCCCGCTTTTTACGTTATGAACAATTGAAAATTCGACATTCTGAACGGTTTTGCAAAATTTAGCCATGGTTAGCAGTTGATGTCATTACACACATTTTTTTAAACTAGGTACCAAAATGCTGATTGTTGACAAGTGTGGTTAAATTTGGCTCAGTAATTTCAGAGGAGAAGAGTTATGTAATAGTGAATAAAGGACGACGACAGACTACGACACATGACGACGAACGATAAGTGATGAGAAAGGCTCACATAGTCATGTGAGCTATTTAAAAGCGTATGTGTATTTCAAAATATCCATATGTATAATCATTTTTTTCCGATACAATATTAAAGATAGAGTTGTGGCATACTTTTAAATGAGGTTAAAGTCTGAATGACGTGGATTGTATAGTATTACCTCTTTCTGACAGTACTTAATATTCTATCAATGTTTTCTTTATTTGTTTAAACAGGTCGAGAACTCTAGATTTTCTGACGTCAGAATATATTTGCATAGTAATTTCCAAAACACAAGGCCAATATGGCCTTGAAAAACTGACCAATCGACTCAATGAACTACAATGCATTGTGGGCTACTACGAGTAAACTACTACTTAAAACACGTGGATAAGTGGGAAAACAGTCAACTAATATATTGTCTGGGACTCTCATTACCAAAGTTTTTATTCTGCAAATATATTTAATGTAAAATATATAACGCAATCTTCAATTTGCATGCTCAGATTAAAAAAATATTGTTTATTGGCTTCACGATTCGACTTTCTTTTTCGCCTTGCAAAAGTAGTTGAACCGGTTTTGTGCATTGTTATGAATTGAACCTGCATTAATTTCACGACATGACACAGTGAAATATCTAATGAAGTGACCACTGTCCAGTAAGAAAATCATTTGAGCTCTTTTAAACCTGTATAATGTCATTCCAAAATCATTTCTGCCTAGAAAAATACGAAAACTTTCATTGAAACTTTTTTATGTACTGAATGTGTAATTTTTTTTTTATCAGGACCTGAACTAATGGTAAGAACATCATAATATTCAGTGTGCTAAAAAAAAGTGTTATGAAAGCGGCAGTGGCGGATCCAGCCATTTTTAAAAAGGGGGTCCTAACCCTGGACAAAAGGGGAGGGGGTTCCAACTACATTTTCTAATCCAAATGCACTGATTGTCCAAAAAAAGGTGTTCATCCCCGGAACCTCCGCCCCCTGGATCCGCCACTGAGCTGGTACGGTATATAGCTCAATACATTTTTTTATAGCTTCATCCATCGATAATATCCGTTTGTTGCTAATTTTTATCACAAAATATACCTCAGAGGTTTTTTATCGTTCGACTGCTGTCGTGTTGACATATGTAAAATATCTCCGAGCAATATTAAAAGTCTCTGGATCATATTGGGTGCCATACTACCTATTATTTTTTTTCTAAAACGTGCTTTGTATATAGAAATAAGAAGATGAGGTATGAGTGCAAAATGAGACATCTTCCAAGAAAGACATAAACATAAATTAGTAAAGTAAGCAGTCATAGCTATAATGCTGAAAAATAAGCTATTAATGACCCAAAAATTGCTTGTGAAAAACAATCCAAACATAAAAAAAACCAAAAAAACCCGGCCCAATTAAATATATAAAAGAAATCTATCCCACAAAAAAATATATTGTATAGGAGCCTGTATTTCAGTGGTTGTCGTTTGTTTATGTGTTACATATTTGTTTTTCGTTCATTTTTTTAAAATAATTTAGGCCGTTAGTTTTCTGGTTTGAATTGTTTTACATTGGAACACTGGACACTTTTAATTTGCAAAACACTCATTTGCAAATCCGCCGCCGCCTCAAACAAGAGCTACAATATCATGTATACAGTAGATTCCGGTTATTTGCATAGCCTATTTGTCAGACAAAATTATGCAATAAAGCGGAGTATGCTTATATCCGAAATGCCAAATGACAGAGTCAAATAACATCGATAGAACAGATCAGTAAAAGAAATCCCTGAAGAAAGATGAACGTCTGTAATCCACATACAATATACTGAATGATGATTTATTCTAATAAAATTTTTATGTCTACTCTAGTGTCATATGTGTTATTTTATTTTGTTTCTTTAAAATAGTATGTTAATAAAGATTATAAACTGATTTGGTTTTAGTTTATTTGCATTCAGACTTTCCTTTACCTGGGATACGAAAATAAACTGTTCTAAAAATAGATTTGTTTCTATGACCCATATGTACAATGTACATTGTTAGGCTTTGATTAAAATAAACTATTAAACAATACTTCACAGTTTATAATTATTTTAACAATAGATGTGTAATGAATTGCTGTTGATATGCAGTTGGGCACTGAAGTAACAACTTGTTAGTTTCGTATATGCAAAGCAGTAATGATGGGGCCCTGTACGGGTTAATTGCTGGACACAAGTGTTGAAAGTGAGAAAATATAATAATTAAAAGTAAATGCTCTTTTCATAAAATATTAAAAACAAATGATTGATGTATAAAATTCTTTAACCATATGTAAATGCCCTATAATATTAACATTAATACAGATCACCCCAAGCCCAATAGAGTTCACATTGGTTATGATCGATAATTAGCAGGAGTTTTTGTTTTAAAAATTAACCCCAAATGTAATCTATGGACAATTGTTTAAATCCAATCAATTATTAACACCCTTTGAAGTAGAATGGTCAGTGTTTTTACAACAATTATCTGTTTGACATTTTTATGACCTCGAGGCTTAAAATAGAACATGGGGAAACTTTACCTGTGTAGACATCGAGGTTTATTTTTAAATCAAATTCCATAATATAAACACGAAAGAAACTGTTTTAAAACTTTATTTCAATAACACAAAAGTAAATATGAAATAATAACGAAAATAAGGATGCATTCAAGAAAAATATACTTACCAAATGACCGTTTCCGGTCAAAAATCTCGTCAGTTTTAACTAAGCATATCTAGACGGCAATAATTTTCTATGCAATAAACCGAAAGGCCACTTGTAGAGCAATGCATATAACCGGACAATTTAACATTAGATGAATGGGAAATGGTTTTGTGCAGGAGAAAACTATGCAATTAACCGAATTATGCTATTAAGCGGTATGCAATTAAGTGGAATCGACTGTATAACCAAAATGTGCAGAATTACATGGGATTCAATAATTTCATTGGTTTTCTACAGTTACTTTCATATTTATTTTGCAATTTGAATTATAAAAACATGGGATTTTCAATATCCCATGGGACAGGGCAAAATCCCATGGGATTTACCATTATCCCATGGGATTTTGGTTAAATCCCATGGGATTTTTTTTTGTCCCATGGGATTATTGTAGTCCCATGGGATATTTGTTGTCCTATGGGACAAAAAAAATCCCATGGGATTTTTATTATCCCATGGGATTTTTAATATCCCATGGGACAAATTAAAATCCTATGGGATTCTAATTGTAAATATATAGATATAAATTAACAGTAATGTGTATGTTACAATGTATTCTATTTGGTAGTAAATTATTATAAGATGAATCTTTTTAATTGAATATCTTTTTTTCTTGGGAAATGTTAATTTAGCATATTGTTCTTTAACTGTTCAAAACTAAACTTTTAAACAACAAAGCAGATAATGTAAGTATCAATATATGTTTATTCATGAATTATAGAATACTTTCTTGAAACACAATTATTTGCCATTTAAAATCAATAAAAACTCTATTGTTAGGCTTAACATACTAGTAGCTATTTAAGTAAGTCTATTTTTTTCACAATATCCCTCAACACAAAACATTAATAGTTTCTTATCATCCAGCATTGTTTGATGGTATAGTCCACTTTTTGTACATTCAGCACAGAACTTTGATATTATTGTGGTTTCAATATTTTTTTTAATTTAAAAGAACTTCAAATCATTGACTGAGTGATGAAAATAATAACTGATCCAACTTTTTTCTTTGAATTTATTCTGGTCTTGTTTCTATGTTTTCTCCATTTATTTTAGGTGGTGAATTTCAATCCTTCTGAAAAAGAACCAATAAAATCTAAAGTAATGGATTATACAAAATTGTTTTCATACATGTAGCAATAATATGATTTTCAATAAAAATAGCTATGCGGTATGGATTTTACTGATTGTTAAAGGTTGTCTAGTGTCATCAGTTGCTAACGGCCTACATCCTTTGGTCTCTGATGGAGGGTTGTCAAATTAGCAATATACCACATCTTCCTATTCTAATACCATATAACAATCAATTAATTTATTCTTCTTTATAAAATTTGGGTATTTTCCCAAGTTATATACATAATATATATATATACTGTAAATTCGGAATTAATGCAAGTTTTTTTTTTTATTGCGAAAAATGCAACGGAGTTGTAAACGCAATAATTTAAACTCGTATTATGAAATATTTTATATGGATTAAACAGGATTTTTCAAAATCGTAAAATTTAAAATCGCATTTAAGTCTAAAATGACAGAATCGCAATAATAAATGCACGCAATAATTTATGAAGTTACAGTATAAAGATCAATGTTAAAAGTTAAAACTTTAGACAACTATAATAACATTCCATTATTCACAAGAATTTGCAATATATTATACAAAATGCAGACAACAGAAACAATATTTCTTTAAGCTTTTGAAGTTCAGACAGATTTCAATTTGTGTTTTATTTCAATGAAAAAATACCTTGAACATATTGGAAATTATAACATTGATACAAACAAAATATGTATGTTTTATCCTTTTTTTTTTGTGTTGTTGGCTTGCTGTCTCATTTTAATATACATTTAAACATACATCAATAATCTTCTTCTTTATTAAAAGTAAAAATGGGATATTTTTGATTTTGATATCCCAACACATTATAGTTCTATCACATAACTTATTACCAAGTTCAAAAACACCAATGTGTTTGATATTAATTTTAAGACATGTATAAATGTTCCAGACCATATCAGTATTCGGATCTTACTTTTATGGTCCTGAACTTACAGTCCCACCATATGTGTACAGTCAGACCATTTAAGTATACTTGTACTGTCTGGTACCAGCTCAACCAAACCTGTGTTTTTATTTTAACTGCAATTAAACTTTTTGTATTAATCTATTAAAGATTTCAGTTATGTTGATCTGTACTGTACATTTGTTTGTAATAAACTTGACCAACTTCTTAAAATTGGGCAGACTGTATGCGTACAGTCCAAATACTTGTTTGTTCTGGAACATAAACATGATTAACAAGCATTTGGCAGGATGTCATGCTAAAATCCCATTAATATTAGTACTAAATTTTGAGTATATACATGTAAATCCACAAGTTACTTACTGAAATTCATGGTGAACACTCACCAAAAACTTACAATTTAGAGGAAAGACTGGAAAGATGAATGCACTAACACTATCAAAACAGAGCATAAAACTTACCGAAAAACAAGATGTTTTACATTTATCCAGGAGCAGGATAATTGAAAAGTTGTTTTTTTCTTTCTCTGCTGTCCATCATATAACCTTTGAATTCATTCATGCAAAATATGAAAATCTGCAAAGGTAAGACCTAGAACCTCAACTTATCCACATTTTGAATTTTGAACTGCATACTTGTCCTTTTCATCTTGCTGACAACCTAAACATAAAAAAATGATAAAAACATAATTCTAGATTGAATTTGTGTTTTTATTTTTGTTGGTACATGTACAAACAATTTTCCCAACTTTAAAACGAAAACATCATCACCAAAGAGGAGGTCATACTAACCTCCGAAATATTTAAACAAACCGAAATTATTACTTGATTAAGATCTTGTCGTAAATTAATGGCATAGATACTCTTATTTTTGAAAACTTGATGTCTATTGCATACTTATATTCCTTTTTACGAGAGTATGCATATTAAGATGGACTCCATGGACTTTAATGTAAGCATGATTAATTTTACAGTCACTGACAGTTTTTCAGCTCTATGTGTACATTTTGAGAGAATCTTGCAATACTGTATATTCTGATATTCAGAACTTATTGTGAGGTTTTTATTAATACAACTGAAAGCTGTATCTCGTTTTCATTTCTGATACATATTTATGAGCTGAAGACCAGTGCCGAATTTTTCTCACTGCATTGAAGACCCATAGGTGACCTTCGGCCGTTGTCTGCTCTTTGATTGGGTTGTTGTCTCTTTGTCAAATTCCCAGTTTCCACTTCCCATTTTATATCATGTATGCTGATTTTTCTTAAATTACAATATTCAATCATGCAATTTTGTCTATTATTGAAAATACGATAAGCAAAAATAAATGCACAAAAAATTTAACATTGTTATATATATGTAAAAGACTTTTTTTTAAATTCAAAACAGTTGCCTACACTGTTAATTTCTTGGTTTGATTTCATATTTTTAAAGCCTTTATAGCTAGCTAGATGGTATGCCGGGGCGGATCCAGCCATTTTAAAAAGGGGGGTTCCCAACCCAAGACAAAGGGGATGATCCTATATTCATTTGATTTGTTTTATTGTCTCATACAAGAATATATATGGTTTGACGGTGGGGATCAGGAATCCTGAAATTTTTTCACCTAACCACTGGATGACAGGGGATCTCAACCATTTAAAAGTTTCTCAAACATGTGGGGGTGGGGGTGAACCCCATGGACTCTCCCTATATTTCCTTTGATTTGTTTTATTGTTCTATACAAGAATATATAAATATGGTTTAGGGGTGGGGATTTTGACCGTTTACAAGTTTTCAAACTAGAGGGGGTGGGACTTCACTTTTATTTTATTTCATTATTAATTTTATTGTCCCCGACAAGAATATATATGGTTTAGGGGTGGGGATCTGGATCGTTCACAAGATAATAGCACATTCTCAAATTGAACAGAGTGGGGTAACCCCCAAAGACCTCCTTTTAATTTCATTTGATTTGTTTTATCGTCCCATTCAAGAATATATATGGTTTAGGGATGGGGATCTGGACCGTTTACAAGATAATAGCATATTCTCAAATTGAAAGGGGTGGGGATTACCTCCCATGGACTCACCCTCCCTTCTTTCTTCCCCCCGAAATACCTTTTAATAAGCCCCAATGCACAGATAGTTCACAGTATTTTCCCTTGATTTACACTAAAGAATATACACTATACAGGTGTAATTTTTTTTTTAAAAGATTATACAACTGAAGACCACCATGACCACAGTGGTGGATCCAGAATTTTTCATAAGTGGGGCCTACCGACTGCCTAAGAGGGGCCTGCTCCTGCCATGACTCAGTGATTCCATATATAATCAACCAATTCTTTTCCCAAACAGGGGGCCCTGAACTCCTGATTCCCCCTTTTTTCCCTCATTTCAATCACCCTGATATAAATTTAGTTTTATCACTTACAATAGGAATGGTTTGAATTCCCCAATAATTCTTATATACCATTAATATCAACATATTTCATTTTTGATAAATGAAAGGCAAAAGTTTTCTATGGGTAGAAATGGATAGTGGGAAGCAACTGATTGCTTATGAGACAACTCTTCACTAGAGACCAAAATGACACAGAAATGAACAACTATAGGTAATCGTACAGCCTTCAACCATGAGCAAAACCCACCCATACCTCATAGTCAGCTATAATGACCAGTAAAACAATTATTTTCAGATACAAATCCTATCAGTAGATAAATCAGTCGGTAAATAATAAAATATGAAGCATTATATTTTCTACTAACACGAAAAAACTAAGACATGTTCAACGCAATGTTCAGTAAAAAATATCCTTTTCATATTCTATGGATCTACCTCAGGGTGTACTGGGATACTTCAGGGAGTTAAAATATCCATATCTACTGATATGATGTGAAAATCCATGGATGGTACCAGCGGGATTCGAACCCTCAATCTCGGGATCTAAAGGCAGCGCTCTAACCAATTGAGCCAAAGAAGATCTCCCCTAACTCAACTAGTTAGACTACCTGTATATCTCCAGGTCTACAACACTCTTCCCCCTTTTCTTTTTTCGGGCTGAGTACCATCCATCCGAGCAACTCACAAGTCCACTACTGTACAACCCCGAGACTTCTACTCGGAAACTCTCTGGCCAGTTCCCTAGATGTCACCTAGAACTGTCATGGTATCCTTTGACCGGCTGGTCAATCCTCATGACCAATTCAAACATCTCACTGCCAGGCAATATTCTATTTACAATGTTTGTACAAGTAGCAGATGCTCGCAGCGCCAATGATGTGAAAATCCATGGATGGTACCAGCGGGATTCGAACTCTCAATCTCGGGATCTAAAGGCAGCGCTCTAACCAATTGAGCCAAAGAAGATCTCCCCTAACTCAACTAGTTAGACTACCTTTATATCTCCAGGTCTACAACACTCTTCCCCCTTTTCTTTTTTCGGGCTGAGTACCATCCATCCGAGCAACTCCACTACTGTACAACCCCGAGACTTCTACTCGGAAACTCTCTGGCTAGTTCCCTAGATGTCACCTAGAACTGTCATGGTATCCTTTGACCGGCTGGTCAATCCTCATGACCAATTCTAACATCTCACTGCCAGGCAATATTCTATTTACAATGTTTGTACAAGTAGCAGATGCTCGCAGCGCCAATGATGTGAAAATCCATGGATGGTACCAGCGGGATTCGAACCCTCAATCTCGGGATCTAAAGGCAGCGCTCTAACCAATTGAGCCAAAGAAGATCTCCCCTAACTCAACTAGTTAGACTACCTGTATATCTCCAGGTCTACAACAGATATAAACGTAGAAAACTTATATTATAATGCTAAAAAAATATTGGGTACGACTTAGTAGAAGTACGAGTTGGTAGAAGTACGAGTTGCCGAAAGTACGAGTTGGCTGAGTACGAGTTGCCGAAAGTACGAGGTGACATGTATCCATTCACACCATGCCGGTGGCTGTGTTCAAAGTGCTGGGTTTTTATGACCCTCGTTGTTTGCGGACTAACTATTTAGGCCAGTGGTGGATAATAGTGTGCGTGCATTAATCTTCTATACCTTCTTAATCAATATATTCAAATACTGACGGCAAGTGTTGTAATGATGTATCAATGTCTTTTTGAAATCACCGTGCTATTTACATGTGGGATCGAGAATGCAGGGGAAGGAAACTTGTCAATTATGTTTATTTCTAAGCCAAAATAAAATGAGCCGCCGTAAAATTAACCTTGGGTAATAACAGTGCATGTAAGGCTCGTCTCGGAGGGGTGTCTTTTTTTCTGTCTTCTTTTTATGCCCCACCTACGATAGCAAAGGGGCATTATGTTTTCTGGTCTGTGCCTCCGTTCGTTCGTCCGTTCGTTCGTCCTGTTTCAGGTTAAAGTTTTTGGTCGAGGTAGTTTTTGATGAAGTTGAAGTCCAATCAACCTGAAACTTAGTATATATGTTCCTTATGGTATGATCTTTCTAATTTTAATGTCAAATTAGAGTTCTTACCCCAATTTCACGGTCCACTGAACATAGAAAATGATGGTGCGAGTGGGGCATCCGTGTACTGGGGACACATTCTTGTTTTAGTTATATTTTTAATAACTTACACTTTTTTCCATTATTCTCTTTCTTTCACTATTCTTTATTCCTTTTTTTCTTTGTACTTTGTTCTCTATTCTGTTAATTCACATCCATACCCTCTTATGTGTATGTGGACTTATTGTAGTTTATTTTTTAGTTCTGGCAGAGATATTAGATACAATATATATGTCTCTGGTTCTGGTATTATGCGATAAGTCAATTTCTTTTTCATGCAGTGTCATGAAATATAATGGTTTTATGCATATCAGCCAAGATTGTGCGCAACATTTTAATAAACAATTCAACACTATATACACGTTATGTGAATTTTATTAAAATCGATGAAGAACATGAATTTGGCAGCTAGTGCCCCTTAAACAGGTAAAGTTCAATTAACAAATTCTGATCTACTGGCATTCAACACCAAATTACTTACTTGCTGTATATTGATAAATGTGTTTGTGATTGTATATTGTCAATACCTCAACATCGAGAATACGTCATGTGAGGTGTTGGTCGCTACGTTTGATACGGGTGATGTCTCACATGTATACAAGGGTGAAATTTCAAACCTGATTTTTCTGTGTCTTAAACAATATATTTATAATACAAGATATTTCCAGAAAGTTTTATCAATTCATGCTGTGAAGAAAGTACTAAAAGATCTATATAATCTAGAGAAGTGTATAGCAGTAAGAAACAATAAACTTGAGAGTTTTAATAAATTGTGGATTCTATTTACTCATTTGTTTCAATTGTAATTAAAGTCCTATTAAAATTCATATGTGAAAAACATGATAGAATGTTAATTTTTGAACTATCAAAAAAGCTACATCAAAAATATTCATCAGAAAATTATATTTATTTTTATTTTCTTTTTTTTTCTGTATTAATTTTTTCTTTTTTTTCTTTATTTTAAATTTTGACTAATTTAAATTGATTAATTTAACCTCAAATTTTCCATTCTTAAAAAAACGGAAAAATCTTGAATATCTGTATGTTTGTTAAAATGATTATTCTAATATGATGAATTCATGTATTTGTGGTCCTTATTTTTGAACTTTTATTATGTTATTTTTTATTGCAAATGAAAAATGTTGTATTATATTGTAACTACAGCTGATATATTTTTTTGTAAAATGAACTAACAAATACTAACACATATATATTTACATGATCTATTGCTAACATTAACGAGGCCGGGATAAGGTACCGGTAATCGATGTTTTCATTACTAACAAATGTACAGATTTCAATAAAAAAAATGAAAATTAAAAAAAAAAAAAAAAAAAAAAAAAAAAAAAAAAAAAAAAAAAAAGGTTGCGGCTCCAAGACAGAGAAAAACATCCAGCTAGGTAAAAAGTGTAGAATTTTGTTTTTGAAAATTTGAGTTGTAAATTTTCCTAAAAAGTACTTAATTCCGTTCATCTAATTGTAAATTTTCCAAAAAAAAAGTACTTATTTCCGTTCATCTATTATGGGTATAAACTAAACTGAACAAGAAAAGTATTAGTAAACAGACAGAAAGTCCGACGTTGAATTAATTATTTTACAATTGATTGTTTAAATATATGAGAGAATGTTTTAGGCGAATTTTCTTTAATTACAGATAAATGTATTTTAGGTTCAGGAAATGATTTATTCTTCGGGTACGTCTAAACAACCGCTCAGGACCTCCTGAGTGCACTCAGGACATACAAAGTGCACTCAGGACATACAAAGTGCACTCAGGACCCATTACCGTAATCATATCTGCACACATGATGGATGTTTATATTCGTTATACGCTTCTTATTTTAGAGTTAAATTTTGGTAGAAGTTGAAATCGCAGGGGCGGATCCAGCCATTTTAAAAAGGGGGGGTCCTAACCCAGGGCAAAAAAAGGGGGGGGTTCAACTACATGTCCCCATTCAAATGCATTGATCGGCCTAAAAAAAGGGTGGGTTCCACCCCCCCCCCCCCCCGGAACCCCCCTCCCCCCTCTGGATCCGCGCCTGAATCGAACTTAGATAGATATGTTAATTCTTATAAAATAATGAGGGCACGTGTCACTGATTACACAACTACTGAGCCATAAATTATCCAATCAACAAAATTGATTGGATTATCTTTATTGTTTTTTAGGAATTGTATTGTTTAGTTCAGTTTTACCTTTAACATGAATTTGCATATAGAAAAAATAAAACATATATCTCATTCGATGTGCTTTTTCAGTTTATTTTTCATGATGACGGGTAAATTAATTTGTTGTGTTTTGCAGTTCACGAATAAAGAAAATTATTTTATAGTTGCGTTTTTTTTCTGTAACAAGTTCGATTTTTGTTTTTCAGTGTGATTCTTTTCTCTATCTCTCTCTCTAAATCAAGTTTTTAAACAAACACAATGTTGACTGAATATCAAATTTTATTACATTTGTATATCTTTATTCTCAACAAACCATTATACAAGAGAAGACAATTATGTACAATATTCAGTTTAACCTTAACGGAAATCTGTGCACGAAGACTTAGTCGTGGTTTGAACGGATTTCGTGTCAATAAACTGTCTTCGAAATAGTCTTTCTTTGTTAATGTTTGTGTCATTTTGGTCTTTTGTGGATAGTTGTCTCATTAGCAATCATACCACATCTTCTTTTTTAAAATTTCTCGATACTACAATCTAACTTACATATTTTTTAGAAATAATTATACCCAAAATATCATAATTTTCAAAAAACGGAGACGAAAACGGAGACAAGTTCATTTTCAGAATTTATTTTCGCATTGAAATTCGTTTCAGGCTTGTGAAACTGGACAAAACGACTTTAATTAAAGAAAAAAAACTTAATAAAAACGGATTTCTTAAAATATTCGTATAACTCAAAAATAAAATTCCTGGACAAGTTCGATAAAAATGAGAAATAACATCTAACTACATGTATATGAGTTTGATTGTTTGAAAAGTACGGCTTTTACCGTTTAGAACGGATTCCATATACAAAACTTTAATTAATATAAATTCTTTTAAAGTATGAACATTTATAATTATTTCCCTTTTCAAACTCGTGCAAAGAATTAATTACTGGTCCAGGACATGATAATAAAATTAAGAATAAAACTTAAAAATTTATGGAACGAAATTTTAATAAAAGACGAAAATCTTAAAACATCGTGATATTCATTCTAGACGTCACAATATTACTTCCCGCATGGTCACACTGTACTAACAACACAATGTATAAAACAACAATAAAGATAATCCAATTAATTTTGTTGATTGGATAATTCATGGCTCAGTAGTTGTGTAATCAGTGACACGTGCCCTTATTATTTTCTTAGAATTACAAATTCTACCAAATTTAACTCTAAAATAAGAAGCGTATACAGAATATATGCATCCATCCTGTGTGCGATGACTATAAAGGGTCCTGAGTGCACTTCGTATGTCATGAGTGCAATCAGGAGGTCCTTCAAGCAGTGTTTAGACGTACCGTTATTCTTCTGGAAGCTTCAATTTTTTCTTATCAATAACTTTTACACAAGGAGACATTTTTTTTTTGACAGCATGAACCCCAGTTAATGAGCAAACACAAATTAAGAACGAAAATCGTTTACAATTAAATTTTATAGAAGGAAAAAAAGGGGGGGGGTAATAAACAAATTTTATTTACGCTCACATACTTTTAAACAGATTTGCATATGTAAGCTCTCTATAGTTAATGTTAAATTATTTCAGGAGTTTTGAAAAAAAGAATATTATATACAGTTTAATTTCGACTAAAATAGTGATTCTTTTTATAGATTTGGTACCTCAGTTTCGACTCAACATTTCATTTTGAATTGTTAGATGGCAAACTCTTTAGGCGAATATTGTATCTGTTCTTTATTTAATTATGGTGATATTGGCGATAATATTCATTATAACAAGGCCTTGTACAAATCCTTGATCATAGAATGTTTGGTAATATAAAAAGACGAAAGTAGACGAACCCTAATTATGCAGGGTTTCACAATTTGATCTCCAAGCGGCCCACATTAACATATAATAAGATCTATATTTTTCAACGTTTTCAAAATGAAATAACTTGAATTGAAAATTTCCCAACTGCGAAAATTTGTTATTTCTAAACGTCTTTAATTATTATTTCGGAAAAAAAAATTATTTAGCATATTCATATATTTTCATAATTTTTTCCGAGGAAACCTTTTTTTTTGCAAAGTTTACTTCTATATGTTTTTAACCATCACCAGCGACTTATTCTTTGCCATCACCAATTAGTCCTAATTATTAAAGATCAATTGCCCAAATTCAAATGATGATTGGTATATCGTATTGAATATGACCATCGGTCATCCGTGACGTATCCCAAATAACGACGCATGCCGATAGATAGATCATAGTTTATTAATTAGCGTCTCGCAATTTAAATTTCATCAAGGGGACTTAATTAAACCAGTTACTATACAAATCTTGAAAAAACGATATACATGTACTTTTTAATATTTTTAAAACAAATTACGAAAACGTTTAGCAGTGTAAAAATCACCGAATATAAATGTTTCTTTCTTGCAGGTTTTGGCATTTGTAAATAACATTAACGTTTTGGAATTCTAATGCAAAAGACAGTCGATTCAAACTGAAATAACTTCTTTAAAGATGGTTTGATTTTTTCAGAGACACACATATATATATGTCTCAATACATATATTATATGTCTCTGATTTTATCAAAACAAAAATTACAAAATTATAAAATATGTTAGTTATCGAATGTATACCCTGAACTCTTACTATTATATATACATGTCCTAAGTTACTTAATGTCCTGTGTGCAACCAGGAGATCCTGAACGGTTTTTAAACGTACCAGTATTTTATATGCATATATTCAAAGCTGTTCTTAATTATATGCATACTAGGTATCAGTGGCGGATCCAGGGGGAGGGTTTCGGGGGTTGGAACCACCCCTTTTTTTGAACGATCAATGTATTTGAATGGGGACATATGGTTGGAACCACCCCCTCCCCCTTTTGTCCTGGGTTGAGACCCCCTTCTTTTCAAATGGCTGGCTCCGCCGCAGAGGTATATTTATATATATATGTGTGTACCAGCCCCCTCCTAAATCTTGGGAAACAAATGGTAGATTATATAGGGAATCACGGAAGCATGACTGGACGTGACCCCTCTAATAGTGTGAAATAATGCCAATAGGTCTTTTAGTAAACATCTTTATTCATACATGTATATATACGTTTTCTCACGGATTTGTTCATGCAATATTGGAATTATGTTTACTCAATGCGCAATTACTGAAGTTTATATTTGCTACTTTTCTTCTTAATTTCATATAATTTTTTTTTTGATTTTTTTTCTTCGAAAAATTAGTGGTGTTGAAATAGGGAATGGACACAGATACCTTATCACATTTAACCAAAGAAATGTTGTATAATGTCATCAATCTGTATTACACGTAGACAGGATGTTCTCTAGAAAACTATACGTTATACACATCCGAGAATACACGCACTGTCGTAATGGAAAATTACTGTATGTTATAGTTACCTGTAATCAGCTTTGCAACACCATGTCATGACAGTTCAAAAAGATTTTCTTCAAATCAAATTGGAATATTCATTTTTTCTGTAAAATTTAAAACTTTAAAAAGGAGACTTTGACAAAATTATGAAATAGAAAGAATTGAACAATTTAAAATCGTATTTTAACAAAGATTTAGATATAATTTTACAACGATCCTATAACCAAACAAACGTTGAATCAAACGATATGAACCTACGCAGTTTTATATTAAAATACTGACACACACCAGTTTGCCATCTCAGTATGCAAGGCAAGGGTGCTTGGTGAGGTGCTGGAACTTGATGTACATGTATCATTAAGTTAATACAGTTCTGTTAGTATTGACTGCCTTTTTACAGAGACTTTCTATTCTTACTGTTATCAGTTAGTATAGACGGTTCCTGGCTTAGAATGATTCTCTGCTCAGCAAATGGTGCGTAATTAGCATTTGAATCAAATTTCTTGTAGAAGTAAAAAACACAAATTAATGTATTTGACAACTTTATTCAGGAGCACAGTCTATATTATCCGGCGTAAATCACTTCGAGATTTATGTGGAAGTTTACTCTGCTGCTCGATCTATGCTAATCGATGTTCCAGTATATTTCAAATTTATATTTATTCGTGAGGCCTCGTCATCGTTTATATTCACTAAAAGCACAGTCGCCTAAATATTTTATATGGCGAAAAAATTGCGAAAATTGGGGGAAATAATATATTTTTAGTAGCATTATTATTAATTTAGAATCTTAAGAGGTTGCTTGCAAATTTAACTCTAAAATGAGAAGTGTATGACGATCTATAACGAATATATACATCAATCATGTGTGCAGATACGACGGCGACTATATAGGGTCTGCCATGAGTGCACTTTGTATGCCCTGCATGTGTGCACCCAGGAGGTCCTCCTGAGCGGTGTTTAGACGTACCGGGAAAATCTTATCTGATTCAGGATCAATTCATCGGTTACACTCCCCTGTCACCAGTGATTCTTTTTTGCTGACATTCTGAAAAAGTATTGTGTAGTCCCTGTGTAAGTGTTGACTCTCAACTTGCACATGTGATTTTTTAACACTCCCTGGACTTCTGCAAAAACAGAAAGTCACAGGACATTCCGACAAAAAGTCACAGGACAAAAAGTCAAACACATGTCAAACTCAGGCATAAAGTAACAAAGTTAATAGGACAAAAAGTCACAAACAATTTGTTGACAATTGATTGAATATAAATGAAAAAAAGATTTTGAAATATCTTCTTTTTATTAGGGAGCTACCATTTGATTTTTATGGGGGGGCTAGGATGAAATTTGAAAAAAATAGGCAGGACAGGAGTTTTGAGTAAAAAAAAAAGGCAGGATGAGACACTTGCAAAAAAAAAAAAGTCAGGACGACAATTTAGGTAAAAAAAAGTCAGGATAAACTAAAAAAAAAAAGGCAGGACCGAACAGAGTTAAAAATAAAAAGGCAGGACAGAGATTACAGCTAAAAAAAAATGCAGGACAACATTTTTCATCCTAGCCCCCCCCCATAAAAATCAAATGGTATCTCCCTTACATATATTCATTTTTAATTTTAGGAAATTGTTCATAATATAAAAAAGAAGATGTGGTATGATTGCCAATGAGACAACTGTCCACAAGAGACCAAAATGACACAGACATTAACAACTAGAGGTCTTTACGGCCTTCAACCATAAGCCAATATAAAGAAGGTATGGTATGATTGCCAATGAGACAACTGTCCACAAGAGACCAAAATGACACAGACATTAACAACCATAGGTCACCAAACAGCCTTCAACAATGAGCAAAGCCCGAGGTAAAGCCCATACCGCATAGTCAGCTGTAAAAGGCAATCATACTATATCTTTTTTTTTTTTTATATTTACATGTTAAAAAATGCGTGCAAATGTAATCAAAAGCTGCACACAAACGTAATGATTTTTGTGCGCAAATGTAATGGTAATGTGCGCAAACCTAATGCACTGATTTATTTGTTTTTAATAAATTTTAATTTAAAGTTGCTATATCATGTTCATGTATAAAACTTCAAGAAAAATACAAAAAGAGTGTTTTCTTGTTCAAAGAAAAATAATCTCAAAACTAAATTGTGACTTTTTGTCCTGTGACAGTGTGTGACTTTTTGACTGTGACTTTCTGTCCTGCATTCAGATTGAATAGGGGAGTTTGGTTGACCCCGCCTCCCTCTATCTGAGACTACTATCTCAGTGATGAGCTTTATGTTTCATGTACAAATGTATTGTGCTTGTCATATATATGTATGTCGGATAAAAGCTCTACAGACCTTTAATATGTTGTATTGTTATATGTATAACCGACAATAAATAAATAGCCCCTAACAAGTAAGAATTAGGTTACTTCTTTTTGTTTTGACATCTTGCATGGGTTTTTATAGCCCCGTATTAAAATTATGCCCCCACTTTAAAAAAGGGGGGGGTATACTGTTTTACCCCTGTCTGTCCATCCAACCTTGCGTCAGTCAGTCCGTCCGATGAATATTTTTCGTCCCATTTTCCTTAGGAACTACAATAGAAGGATTTCTGAAATTTGGTTTCAGGGTTAAATAAGTCAGCTATACTGTGTGATGCATTTTCAGATTCATCACTCGACAACTTCCTGTTTTCCCAACACTTGTATGATTTTACACATGATAGCCAAGTTGAAAGTTGAAAACTAACAACCTAATTTATGTACAAAAAAATTGAAAAACAGATATGTTACACATAAACAAACGACAATCACTGAATTATCGGATCCTGACTTGGAACAGGCACAACCATAACAAATTGGCAGGGTATAAGGAACTTTGAAAATATTTAGTTTTTGTGGTTTGGTCAATTTTCCGGATACTGTGAGCAATAAGGCCCCTTTATTTAGTGAATGAAATAATTGTAAGATGCACTTAGCTGTCTGTCATATTTTATATGAACTTGACCTCATTTTCATGCATGGTTCATTGGTCAATGAAACACTGCATTGTTTTGTCAGTTTATCATATGTTTAAAGTTACAGGTAGATTATATTTGGTAGATATGAAACAATTGTAAGGTGTGCATGTCTGAATGGCAGATTCATATATAAACCATGACCGCATTTTATTGTTCTTTGGTCAATGAGAAGTTTTCTTGGTTTTGTCATTTTATCAGGCCACATTTAAAAGAATGTCTGTTTCCCCTCCCCGGGTCTACCCTTTGTAAACAGACCAGGAAGGCAGGTTTTTTTTAGCTCACCTGACCTGAAAGGTCAAGTGAGCTTTTCTCATCACTTGGCGTTCGTCGTCTGTCGTCCTGCGTCCGTCGTCTGTAAACTTTTACAAAAATCTTCTCCTCTGAAACTACTTGGCCAAATTCTACCAAACTTGGCCACAATCATCCTTGGGGTATCTAGTTTAAAAAATGTGTGGCGTGACCTGTCAAACCAACCAAGATGGTCGCCATGGCTAAAAATAGAACATAGGGGTAAAATGCAGTTTTTTGCTTATAACTCAAAAACCAAAGCATTTAGAGCAAATCTGACATGGGGTAAAATTGTTGATCAGGTCAAGATCTATCTGCCCTGAAATTTTCAGACGAATCGGACAACCTGTTGATGGGTTGCTGCCTGTGAAATGGTTATTTTAAGGAAATTTTGCAGTTTTTAGTTATTATCTTGAATACTATTATAGATAGAGATAAACTGTAAAAGCAATAATGTTCAGCAAAGTAAGACCTACAAATAAGTCAACATGATCAAAATTGTCAGTTGACCCCTTAAGGAGTTATTGCCCTTTATAGTCAATTTTTAACAACTTTTCATAATTTTTTGTAACTTTTTTAAAAATCTTCTTCTCTGAAACTACTTTGCCAAATTTAACCAAACTTGGCCACAATTATCATTGTGGTTTGTAGTTTAAAAAATGTGTCCGATGACTCAGCCTACCAAACAAAATGGCTGACATGGCTAAAATTAGAACATAGTGGTAAAATGCAGGTTTTGCTTTATATCTTTGAAACTAAGACATTTAGGGCAAATCTTTCAAGATTTAAATGTCCATCAGAATAAGATATATCCCCTCACAAATTTTCAGTTGAATTGGACAACCTGTTGGGTTGCTGCCCTAAAATTGGTGATTTTAAGGTAATTTTGCAGTTTTTGGTTATTATCTTGAATACTATTATAGATAGAGATAAACTGTAGACAGCAATAATGTTCAGCAAAGTAAGATCTACAAATAAGTCAGCATGATCAAAATTGTTAGAGGACCCCTTAAGGAGTTATTGCCCTTTATAGTCAATATTGAACAACTTTTCGTCATTTTTGTAACTTGTATAAAAATCATTTCTAAAACTACTTGGCCAAATTTAACCAAACTTGGCCACAATCATAATACTAGGGTATCTATTTAAAAAAAAAGTGTCTAATGACCCCGCCTACCAACGAAGATGGCCGACATCAGTAAACACATTAACAGGTGAGCGACACAGGCTCTTGAGAGCCTCTAGTTTTTTTTAACTGGATGTGATTGTCATAGCATGGTCACATGAATGGTTTGACTTGTCCAGTCCAGGCCACTTATCAGTTGTTTGTGCTCAATTTGAGTGTATTTATTTAGATGATCAATCCTTCTGCTTTCAAGCACTTTCCAAAAATGGAAACAAATTATTTTCAGGAAAAAAATAATTTCGATTTTTATGTGGAAAATAATTTTTTGACCCGGGCGCTTATTTTTGACCCGTGTGGGGGGAGGGGAAACAAACATATTTTTAATTTTGGCCTTAGATTTTTTAAGCATAGGTCTACTTGTTGTATGGAATGACTACAAGGTATCATATAAAAAAAGATGTCTGCCTGCCAAGGTTAATTTTACTGTGACCTCATATTCATAGAATAATGATAATATTCATGATATTGAACAGCAAGAATGATGAGTAAGTTGATGTTATATACAAATAAGACAAAATTTTCAGTTGCCTACTAATATGTAATACATGTAGTAGTTATTTTTGTCATTAAATGATGTTTACCCTTTTATGTGTAGGGCAAGAACATGAAAGATAAAGGGGAAACTATAAACAGAAGAAATTATCAACAAAATAAGATTTACAGAGGTCAACAAAGCCTAAATGGTAAGTCCACTGTTATAAAAAATTTTGTCCTTGAATAATAATTAAATATTTGTTAAAATAAGATGTGGTATGATGAAAGAGAAAACTATCCATCAGAGTTCAATTTAGTGGATGTAAGCATTGTAATTACTTATTAGAGGCCATTGATGACCTGTAAGTAATGAGAAAACCCATACCCTATACATGTTATAGTAATCTATAAAAGTCAACACTAACCAAATTTGAAACAGAGCATCAATTCAAACGTCAAATATACCAGACTAATTTATAAAAACAAAAAATTATGAAAAATAAAAATGACGGGTATGAACCAACATCAACCACTGAACTATGTACAAGCTCCTGATATTAGACAGGTATAATATGGCTGGGTTGATATAAAAATAAGAAACACTTAGCAGTCTGATTTCCAATGAGACATTTCTCCAATAGAGATCAAATGACATTTAAGGAGGCTCTAGGGTATAACAATTTCAGAAAAATGTTTTAATATTTTTTTAGCTCACCTGACCTGAAAGGTCAAGTGAGCTTTTCTCATCACTTGGCGTCCGTCGTCCGTCGTCCGTCGTCTGTAAACTTTTACAAAAATCTTCTCCTCTGAAACTACTGGGCCAAGTTCTACCAAACTTGGCCACAATCATCCTTGGGATATCTAGTTTAAAAAATGTGTGGCGTGACCCGTCAAACCAACCAAGATGGCCGCCATGGCTAAAAATAGAACATAGGGGTAAAATGCAGTTTTTGGCTTATAACTCAAAAACCAAAGCATTTAGAACAAATCTGACATGGGGGTAAAATTGTTTATCAGGTGAAGATCTATCTGCCCTGAAATTTTCAGACGAATCGGATAACCTGTTGTTGGGTTGCTGCCCCTGAAATGGTTATTTTAAGGAAATTTTGCAGTTTTTGGTTATTATCTTGAATACTATTATAGATAGAGATAAACTGTAAACAGCAATAATGTTCAGCAGAGTAAGACCTACAAATAAGTCAACATGACCAAAATTGCCAGTCGACCCCTTAAGGAGTTATTGCCCTTTATAGTCAATTTTTAACAACTTTTCATCATTTTTTGTAACTTTTCTAAAAATCTTCTTCTCTAAAACTACTATGCCAAATTTAATCAAACTTGGCGACAATTATCATTGTGGTTTATAGTTTAAAAAATGTGTCCGATGACCCAGCCTACCAAACAAAATGGCCGACATGGCTAAAATTAGAACATAGTGGTAAAATGCAGTTTTTGCTTGATATCTTTGAAACCAAGACATTTAGGGCAAATCTTTCAAGATTTTAATGTCCATCAGAATAAGATATATCCCCTCACAAATTTTCAGTTGAATCGGACAACCTGTTGTTGGGTTGCTGCCCTTAAATTGGTTATTTTAAGAAAATTTTGCAGTTTTTGGTTATTGTCTTGAATACTATTATAGATTGAGATAAACTGTAAACAGCAATAATGTTCAGCAAAGTAAGATCTACAAATAAGTCAGCATGATCAAAATTGTTAGAGGACCCCCTAAGGAGTTATTGCCCTTTAGAGTCAATATTAAACAACTTTTCCTCATTTTTGTAACTTGTATAAAAATCTTTTCTAAAACTACTTGGCCAAATTTAACCAAACTTGGCCACAATCATAATACTAGGGTATCTATTTTTAAAAAGAGTGTCTAATGACCCCGCCTACCAACAAAGATGGCCGACATCAGTAAACACATTAACAGGTGAGCGACACAGGCTCTTGAGAGCCTCTAGTTTTCATAACTCAATTTATTTATATCTTTATCATATGGTACACCAAATCATTCAAAACAATCAATTCGGTTTGGCCCCAGATGACTTTTAAAATGCATATATCATTGAAAAAGCTCCAAATTATCTCCCTTTGGTGCAAAAAAGCCATTTTTTGGCATTAAAAATGTAATATCTTATTTAACTCATCGGTGGCCTATATTTTTTATTATAATTTTAAATAAGCTGTACTTTAACTAAACTATTATAAAATTTAAGCGATTTCTGTAATTTAGTACTTGAATATTTAAATGAAAGTTTATCATATTAATCATAAACATGATAAAATAGCCATTTTATTGATCTCTTCACTGATAATTTTTGAGTTTGTGTATTTGTAGGTCAGAAATCTGGATTTTCATGGTCATCATTCACAGATCAATACTGAACGGAAAACTTAAAGCTGATATTTTTCTCCATAGTGCGACTTTTTTATTAATTTGAAATGGAACATGTTTTTTCCTTCATTTATTTGAAAGAGGAAATTTCAACATGATGACTATAAACAAAAAGGAGTCATATCATCACGATCATTGATGCACAAGAACTTGATCATATAAATACAACAATGTAATTATCAATTGAAAGATGGAACGAATGAACAAGATATTAGAATGTTGTTGTCCAAATAAACTTGCTTTGTCTTCTCATTTGAATCTCTCCATTCAATAAAGATGTACAGAGGAAGATCTTTGAAGAACAGATTGAAAAAATGTTTTGTCTAAGAATTGCAGGAATATTCTAGTGAATGAAATTATTTATTGACTTCACTCTTATATAGTGGACTGAATAATTGTACATAGCAAGCTGTGAATAAAGAAAGCAAAAACTTTAACAAAAAGTGTTTATATTATAAATTTGCAATTATAAGCATACTATTATGTACACCACAAAGTTATATATAATTCAAATTGTTTGCCTATACAAGTATTGCAATGAACCTATAACAAAGAAAATCTTACCTCATGAAAAGAGTGAACTATTCAGTCAGAATATGAAATATTTTTTCAGTTCTATTTTTCATAATAGAATAAACAAGACTAAAGATTTCAAAACAATATTTTTTCATTTATTTAGAAATTTCATCATTTTGTTTCAGTGAAAGGACTTTATTCTTTGACTGTAAAATATTATTATTATACATTCCAAAATAAGAATAATATTTATTGTCATATAAACAAATAAAAAACATGTTTGTGACAAAATTTAAAAAAAATTATATATATGTATATATAAAAAATATAAAAAAAACTCGTATACATTTAAAACATTTTACTACCAAACAGCATTCATTGTAACATACACATAACTTTATATTTATATATATATATTTATAATTTTAATCCCATAGGATTTTATTTTGTCCCATGGGATATTAAAAATCCCATGGGATAATTATAGTCCCATGGGATTTTTTTTGTCCCATGGGACAACAAATATCCCATGGGACTACAATAATCCCATGGGACCAAAAAAAATCCCATGGGATTTAACCAAAATCCCATGGGATAATGGTAAATCCCATGGGATTTTGCCCTGTCCCATGGGATATTGAAAATCCCATGTTTTTATAATTCAAATTGCAAAATAAATATGAAAGTAACAGTATAAAACCAATGAAATTATTGAATCCCATGTAATTCCGCACATTTTGGTTATATACATGATATTGTAGCTCTTGTTTGAGGCGGCGGCGGATTTGCAAATGAGTGTTTTGCAAATTAAAAGTGTCCAGAGTCATATTGGGGCCTTTTATAGCTGACTATGCGGTATGGGCTTTGCTCGTTGTTGAAGGCCGTACGGTGATCTATAAAAGTTAATTTCTGTGTCATTTTGGTCTCTTGTGGACAGATGTCTCATTGGCAATCATAGTTACCACATCTTCTTTTTTATTAAAAAGCCAACGCCACAATTTCCACAAAACATATCAAATGTTCCACCTTGTCGCACATACATATGGCTAAAAACATTACAGCTTATTTCCTAATGCATGTAGAGCAAAACTTTCGTTAGCTTGCTTGCTTTGTTTATATATTGTACAAAATATAAAATATACAAGTTAAACTATTCCTATATATATATATATTGTTTAAAGATGTCAATCTTATTTTCAAAGCTTGTATAAACAACTATACAAACAAAGCAAGCAAGCCAACCAAAGTTTTACTTTGCAGATATAAGAAATCAGCTGTAATGATTTTATTCAGTTTAGCAAATGTCCGAGCCCATTAAAAAACTAACAAACTGAAACTACAGTTGCTGACTTCACTACCTTCAAAACAAAGGGAACAGTTTGGAAGTCCCATATACTGAAATGTGACAAAAAACAATACTTATAGATTTAGATTTTGTTAAAACTGCCATGTATGTAAATATTCATCGCCGTTTTTACGAACACAAATTTCAAGGATCCCACATTTGCCTTTAATTATCTATACGAACATTGCTGTACTGGTGAATATCAGCACCGGCTGTTATCGACGCCTTACTTTACACTAGTAAGTTTGTCTCATGGGTAATTGTGTTTTTTCGCTGTTGTTTCGTTACAGTCTGGTGGACAAATACATGAAATCTCTGTGCCATAATCAAACATGTAAATGGCTATATCGGATAATTCAAACCTTTTTTCTTCGCATAGAAACAATTCTTCGTTAATCTGAGCATGGACGTAATACTTTATATCACTAACTACAAATGAGGATACACAAAATGAAAAACTAAGCGAAATTGTGAATCCCGCATTTCACGAAAAAAATTGTTGTATTTCAGTAAATAACACGTGTTCTTGACTGATTGTAAACACGTAGTAGTCCATCATGCATTGTTATGAACATCAACTTGTAACAAAGATGGTTGTTCTTTGATAAGAAGCAATTCCTGTAAAATATTTGGCAATAACTGTTGTGCAGCACACCCTATTCTTGCAAAGTTAGTAGAATTGAAACTCGTAAGTGATCCTTGATTCGCAATCATTCATTACAATTTCTATATAGCTACTTAAAGAGGAATATATATATCATATAATATATCAAATATAAAACATATTCTAATAAAAGACTGGTTATTCATACAACTTGTACAACTTATGATAATTCTCAAGGAGAAAGTGGTATACCAAAATTTGTTATTTGTTACATAAAATTTGACTTAATTTTGCTGAAGCTGTACATAAAAGAGCTATACGTCAAATTGTACTCAACATATTGCCTTGAAAATGATAAAGGTACTGGGCTTATATCAGTAGAACATATGAAAATAAGCAAATAGACGCCTACCGCAAAAAAGAAATGACAATATTTACAGGGCATGACCTCTATAATATGTAGCTTCGTTTCGTGTGTATTTCAGTCTAGACTTCGTCTAATTAACAATCGAGATGACACCGAAAACAACCGACGGTCTCATAACACGATATAAGCTATAACATTAATATAAAAAATATTAAAATACATGGACCTCGTGCATTTTTTTTTTTGTATATGTCTGCTTAATTTCAATTTTAAAGTTAAATAAATAAGTTAATTTTCTATTATTCCTGTATCGGAATGATTATTTGTGGATCGAATCATTCAAACAAACGGTTTACCTTTGTTTCACTTTAATGTTGACATTCTTTGCTTTTAATAGCCTAACACGAAGGAATCATGCGTAATACATTTCTAGCTAAGTGGTTAAATTGTTCACATGAATACGGATCCAATGAGGTCGAATTATTTACTTGCAAGTAAATAATTCATCATCGATGTTTCTAAGCTTATTCTGACCTAATTGGCTGTTAATAGTAAATTTTGATTTTACTGTTTCAACAAGAATTAAAAACCAATCGTTCAGAGAACCATTGATGGTCTTTCCACCAGTTAAGACCTTTTTTTTATATGAAAATATTAAAATTTGGTTTTAAATGTCAATTTAAGCGTCAAATGACAGCTTATTGAACGCTTATTCTAAAAATATATGGTTTCTATAAAAAAAAAAGAGAAAAAAAAGGGAGATAATCTTTTACTTCCGGTTTAAAAAGTTTACTTTCGGTATTGTTTGATAGTTTACTTGACACTGATTCCAAAAATATATGGTTCTATATACTTTTACATTGATTTAGTGCAAAAAATAGCTACTTCCGGTTTACAAAAGGTCACTTCCGGTTGGGTTTTTTAAGGTCACATTGCTTACAACTTAATGCAAACAGTCCCATGGCTTTATCATGTGTACATATGAGGTAAAAACAAAGGTCAAAATCTAGAACGTTTAATTAGCATATGACCTTGAGCTCAATTTCAAGGACATAAACCAAGGACCTCAAATCAAAAGACTCTAGTCCTCTACTTTATATTGTTCATGAGTTATATTACCATACGTATGATATTAGATATAAAAAGGGGGAAAACTCGCGTCAAATTTCTACGTACCCTTTCGACTAAAATTTATGTGTTACTTCATGTTGTAACTAACAATTTTATGAAAATATTTTGTCAATATCTTATATGATTTCTGAAAATAAGAGATCACAAGCCAAAATCAAAATTTTAATCATGACCTTGACCTTTGACCTTGACCTCATTTTCATTTTTTTGGACCAAGGACATCAAAACAAAAGACCCTAGGCCTCTAACACTTATGGTTTTCCAGTTAAAAATGCATATCACTTATATCAAATATAAAAGGGGAAATAACTCTCATATGGAGTCTCCGGATAGCTTCGGTCAAAATAAATCAAATCATCCTGAGGATATATCGAGCAATTTGGTAAAATAAATTTGTCGGTTTCTTATACGGTTGCGAATATTAAGCGATCACAAGAAAAACAGTGTTCGGGGAGATAACTCTTACATTGAAAAGATTTTGGTTACGCGGTGTCAGTTACAAAAGCGTAATAACTGTTCGATATCATGTACCATATGTCTAAGCGACATCTTGCGAAACAAAAAAACTGCGAAGGAAAAAAAAGTTGGCGGAAGAAAAAAAATAATAATAATAATTAAAATGTCAATTGTTCTTGAACAATTGAGAGGTCTTTCCTTTTATAATGTAAAATATATGTTCCAATAGACGTAGAATGTATTGAAAAGCTTTAAAACACACTGAAAATCCTTTAAATAAGGTCAAAAACACATAATTCGCTATATGGGACATGACCTTGACCTTTGACCTTTTGACCTTTGTCAAGGTCATTAGTCCCCAAAGTCATTGCTGAAGACCCCATGGGTCTAGGACCTTTGGTTATATAGTAAAAGCTGATTTTGTCTTTTCAGAAACCTAAATCAGGGGTTATGCCCCTTACAGAAAGGTCAAATCTCTTCGGTCAAAATGTAACAAAGATGCGCCTTAATGATCCAAACATTTTCCACTATTCAAAACTTCTATAAGTATAATGGTTTCTGAGATTATCCCATAACAAGGTGTAAGGTCAAAGGTCAAGGTCAACATACACATTTGACCTTGAGGTATTTTTCAAAGTCACATGAATTGATGATGAATGGTGAAGATCCTAGGTGTCTACGACTTACGGTTTCTGAGTTTTGGTGGTCAACCGACACCGGTTAATTTTCATAGGGGCATAACCCTACCAATGAGTCGTTGAATCCTTTCGATCCAAATGTAACGAAGAACCGGGGTCTGGTCCTGAACAAATTTCACCCTTCGCTTTTTTTCTACCTATTACGGTTACGGTGTTGGAACGATAACAAGGTTTTTGGGTTTCGGAGGGATTACTCCGAACCGACAAAATATTTCGACTCACAGGGTGAGTTCCGGATAGGTATTCATGACACCAATACAAAGTGTGAACATGAAAGCGACATGGTTTACGGTTACGGAGGGAAATTTTGTCAAAGTTTGGCGGAACAAGAAGAATAATAATTAAACTGTCAATTGTTCTTGAACAATTGAGAGGTCTTTCCTTTTCGTAATGTAAAATACATGTTTCAACAGACGTAGAATGTATTGAAAAGGTCAAGGTCAACCTTAAAAAGCTCGAAAACACATTAAAAATCCTTTAAATAAGGTTAAAAACACTAAATTCACTATCTGGGACATGACCTTGACCTTTGACCTTTGACCTTTGTCAAGGTCATTGGTCCCCAATGCCATTACTGAAGACCCCAAGGGTCTAGGACCTTTGGTTATATAGTAAAAGCTGATTTTGTCTTTTCAAAAACCTAAAACAGGGGTTATGCCCCTTATAGAAAGGTCAAATCTCTTCGGTCAAAATGTAACAAAGTTGCGCCATAATGACCCAAACATTTTCCACCATTTAAAACTTCTGTAAGTATAATGGTTTCTGAGATTATCCCATAACAAGGTGTTAGGTCAAAGGTCAAGGTCAACATACAAATTTGACCTTGAGGTATTTTTGAAAGTCTCATGAAATGTTGATGAATGGTGAAGATCCTAGGTCTCTACGATTTACGGTTTCTGAGTTTTGGTGGTCCACCGACACCGGTTAATTTTCAAAGGGGCATAACCCTACCAATGAGTCGTTGAATCTTTTCGAATCAAATGTAACGAAGAACCGGGTCTGGTCCTGAACAAATTTCACCCTTCGTTTTTTTTCTATCTATTACGGTTACGGTGTTGGAACGATAACAAGGTTTTTTGGTTTCGGAGGGATTACTCCGAACCGACAAAATATTTCGACTAACAGGGTGAGTTCCGGATAGGTATTCATGACACCGATACAAAGTGAGAACATGAAAGCGACACGTCTTACGGTTTAGGCTGCTAACTTCGTCAAAGTTTGGCGGAAAAAGAATAATAATAAACAGAAGAAATACAGTAAGGTCTTTCCTTATAGAAAAAGGAAAGACCTTAATAATAAACAGAAGAAATACAGTAAGGTCTTTCCTTATAGAAAAAGGAAAGACCTTAATAATAATAATAATCAGAAGAAATACAGTAAGGTCTTTCCCTTTAGTAAAAGGAAAGACCTTAATAATAATCAGAAGAAATCCAATAGGTCTTTCCACGGAAAAGTGGAAAGACCTAATAAATGTATTCAGAATTCAACATTTTGGATGAGAATATCAACACACCGGAACCTTTCGACAAACAAGTGGTGCTGGTTTTACATTGATGTCTTCGGTGATAATTTCATCTCTGGTATCAGTGAAATATCAAAAGAGTGAAATAACTATCAAAACAATAGACAGTACAATAGCCAACTTCCAATACCTCCGTAAAAATCACATAGACAAAAGATTCTACAGGGATCCGATACACAGACATGCCATGTTATATAGAAAAGTTTCAGCGGCAGTACAAATATCGCGTACATTGATTGAAGACTGCAATAACCAAAAACTCAGAGTATCAAATTGAATAAAAAAAGAACAAGAACGGGTGAGTCGATTGAGTTAACAACTCCTAATTTGCCTCCATCCCACGTTATGCAAATGTACTTTCTGGCAAAGAGAGATACCGTGATTGAAAAATCAGGAATAGGTCATTATCATATTAGACGACTATACTGATATATAAGGAAATAATGAAGACTGGGTATGTAGACATTCCCGTTTGAATGGTTTTACACTAGTAATTTTGGGGTCCTTTATAGCTTGTTGTTCGGTGTGAGCCAAGGCTCTATGTTGAAGGCCGTACTTTAACCTATAATGGTTTAATTTTTAAATTGTTATTTGGATGGAGAGTTGTCTCATTGGCACTCACACCACATCTTCCTATATCTATACATGGTGATCTGATATCCACTGATTCAGGATGTTACAATGCGAACAAGTACAGAAACGGTAAGATTACAGATCAGACTACTATATAAGTATATAAACATACAAAGCTGTGCATACATGATACAAATAAATAGAGATACCGACACATTATATCAGTCAATTAATTCTTGACGATGACCGTTAAACGTATATAGTGTAACTACTTCGATCAGGAAATCGGCAGTTTGAAAGATGAAATCGATTCTTTCGTCATAGATCGCAGTTTTAAGTCGTCCATCTGAGTCTATCGAAAACAAAAAATCAAGACATGATGCAGACCATATACTTTCGGTAGTTTTAATTAATATAAAATTCGATTGTATATATGAGACGTAACCAAATTAAGGGTATTGGTTGACAGACCATTATCAACATATCTGTAATTGAAAATACATAATTTTGAAATATGATCATGTTTCGTTTTGTCTTTGCTTAGGTTAGGTGTGAGTTGTATTTCATGTGAAATTAAAGACAAGTCAGCTAGAACTGGTTTTACAATTTTAACACATCTGATGAAATGGCTTTCAGCTCAATTATTTTAAATTCACCAAACTCAAGAAATACATTGTTGATCAAAAGGTTCCACATAATTTGGTTTGACTCTTCTCATATATGATTTTCCATTGTCTAAATCCAACAAATTTATCAATGCTCCCATTTTTTGTTAGAAAAGTCTTTGTTTAATGAGACGATGTATATGATGTAGTCGAACTTTCAATTAAACATGGGGAATAGAAATGCGAGGTGTAGAAAATCCAAAATTTAGAGAGCCTGTGTATCTCATATGAGTGGCCGTTCATGTCATTTGCGCGATTATATACGCGTATATAATTTTCAACGCGTATATATACGCGTATATTACCTACATTAACGCGTATATTGTGGTTTTCAACGCATATATTGTCGTTTTATACGCGTATATTGTTAAAATATACGCGTATATATACATGTTACTGTTGAAAAGTTTGGTTTTTTTTGTAACGCGTATAATAAATGTAAATATTTTGTACTAAACACGTTTATATACGTGTATATAAACGCGTTACTTCTGGGAAGGTGTCAATTATTTTAAAACAATAAGACAAACGAATGTTTATTAACGCGTATATAATGATTTCATACGCGTATATTAACACAAATAACGCGAATATTAACGCGTATATTAACGCGTATATTTATGCAAATAACGCGTATATTAACGCGTATATGATAAATAAATTGGAATAAAGTATAAACGTGTTTATTTTAACAATATACGCGTATAAAACGATAATATACGCGTTGAAAACCACAATATACGCGTTGAAAACCACAATATACGCGTATATATACGCGTTGAAAATTATATACGCGTATATAATCGCGCAAATGACATGAACGGCCACTCATAATCTCACCTTGGTCTATGGGTATATCATAGAAGGATTCATGACAAAATTGTTTTTTGATGATGGTGATGTGTTTGTAGATCTTACCTCACTGAACATTCTTGCTGCGTACAATTATCTATATTTGATTAACCTATTAAACTATCTAAATAGTAAAAATCTAATGTGAAAAATTACAAAATATACAAAATTGTTAAAAATTGTTAAAAATGTTCTAAATGTTGCACTTTGTAAATACAACTGTTTCTCAAACCACGCCTCTTTTGGGGAGATTTAGAATATTCATAGAAAATTAGTTTTGTTTACAAAAGGAGTTCCTATGGGAAATAACATGGTCAATATTTATAGAAATGCAACCTATAAAGGGCAATATCTCCTTAAGAGGTCAATTGGTAATTTTGATTATATTGACTTATTTGTAGGTTTTGCTTCGCTGTACATTATGGCTGTTTACAGTTCATCTCTATCTATAATAATATGCAAGATAATAACCAAATCCTGCAATTTGTTTTCTTAAAATAACCAATTCAGGGGCTGCAACCAAACAACGAGTTGCCTGATTGGTCTGAAAATTTCAGGGCGGAAAGACTTTGACCCGATAAATAATTTTACACCATGTCAGATTTTCTTTCAATGCTTTGGTTTCATAGATATAAGCCAAAATCTTCATTTTTACCCCTATGTTCTTTTTTAGCCATGTTGGAAATCTGTGTTGGTTGGCCGGGTCACCGGACACATTTTTTAAACTAGATACCCAAATGATGATTGTAGCTAAGTATGGTTAAATTTGGCCCAGTAGTTTCAGAGGAGAAGATTTTTGTAAAAGTTAACGACGACGGACGACGGACGCCAAGTGATGAAAAAGTTCACTTGGCCCTTTGGGACAGGTGTGCTAAAAAGTTGCATATTCGAGTTACATAATTGATGATCTTATACTTTTGAACGGCCAACGTTATTTATATGAATTAATGAAATTTAACATTTTAAAAGTATTTTGATAGTTTGCATATTTTTGATTGCAAACTCAATATTTATTCAAGTGGTGTTGCGTTTTATATTTCTTTCATTTGTCTTTGTCCTACTATTAATATTACTTTTACTGTTGAATGGTTTTATACGATGTCCGTTTGACGTGGCTCGGTACTTATACATCTCGTCAATGTGTTTGTATTGTCTTTTAATTTTTTTGGTGGTGTGCTTTGTATATGCGACTTTTTGTATTTCTTTGGTTCTTATAACGTGACTCTGTACTTTAAAAGATCTCGTCAGTAGGATATTGTTCTATTTTATGTCATTATGATATATTTCTATTATGAATTACAAAATACGTTGAACCACAAACGTCAAAATCATTCAATTGCGTAGTGGTATAAACTATTTGTGTGGATTCTTATAAGTTCTATATATAACCTTTGGACTATTTTAAATCTCGGTCTATTTCTGAAATTTATTCTTACATACTTTTGATTTTTTAACCCTGTATGCTTACATTGCCTAATAGTATGTAAATTTTTAAATTGTTTGTATGCACATTGAACGACAAATCTATGTGACGTATACAATTTTCTGACGTCAGACACACAAATCAATGAATGTGTTTGTAGAAAGATGTTTTTGTGTTCTTTTAAATTGTTCCTTTTAAAATTGTTATACGATGATGACTGATGTACCCATATTTTGACTATTTTTTTATTGTGACTGTTTAGTCAACGCATCAATTTAAATATAACGGAATTTGATTAGATTGTCATCAAAGTGAGAGGGTTAGCGCTATACAACCAGGTTTAACCTACCATTTTCTACATTTGAAAATGCCTGTACCAAGTCAGGAATAGGACAGTTCTTGTCCATTCGTTTTTTATGCGTATTGGTCTATGATGTTGCCATGTGATTATGGACTTTCCGAATCGATTTTCCTCTTAGTTCAGTATTTTTGTGATTTTACTTTTTATATAGGAAGTCAGCATAAGATGAAGTCAACCTGGTGCCCGTGACAATTTATCCATTTGTTTTGATTTCATTAAATCAATCAAAGTATAATCGAAGAAATGATCGGCATGTACAGTTAAAATGGCAAAATGACCTATGTGGTTTATATCTCATTAACAAGTATCATGATCAGTTACAATAGTTGGTTGTTCATTTGAGTTATTTGAATTTTTAATGAAATTACATGTTTTTAATCTGAATTCCCGTCTAAAGTTAGTAGTAGATTTTTTCTCTTTACTTACCTTATTCATCTTAAAACAATTACAATGATAATGGACTAAATACGATGTCAAGAATAAGTCAAGATGAAACTTACACAAATGAAGAGATCAATGAAAAATGAACATATTGTACCTGATTTATATAATCTTAAGGCCGTTAGTCGGCACCAGAATCGACGAAGCAGCGCATCTATTTTGGATGGGCAAATATCCACTTTTTGATATGGGACGAGCTCTGACCCCACCTTGTCTGGCAAAACAGCCGTTGGACGTCAGAGTAATCTCAGACTATATTAAGAGCAGTGCTTGGACGCTAAAAGACAATCAGAAAGATATGTGTTCTAATCAAAACTAGCTACTACTGTGAATTGTAAGATGCACTATGTGAATGGGTAAATTTTTATATCGGATATTTATTTTGATAGTAGGATTTTGACATATTTCACAGTAAATTACAGTCGTTTATGGGTGTGGTCTACATACCACAAAGCATTTCTAAGTTTATATTGCACAATTGTCCCTGTTTCTAAAGTACATGTATCTGAAGACCACTCACACTCCATGGTACTAGCCATGTTAATAAGGTCACACAACAGTTTGTCTGGGCATATCGATTTCTCCTTGCTCTGTTCGCACGATTTTGGTTTAGTTTTTTTTCATTGTTTTTTTCATTAACACTGCCAACACATTTCTAAAGAAGGACCTGTTGGTAATTCATTTAGATTATTGTTTGGATGGGAGGGTGTTCTTCTTTCTATTTCAAAAGTCTAAATTCTCCAAACACAGAAATATCCGTCATTGCCAAATCATAGTCCGAATTACCATAACGTCCAACGGCTGTTTTGCAAGAAAAGCCCCATCCCCAGCTTGTCTAGCAAAACAGCCGTTGGACGCCAGAGTAATATCGGACTATGATAGGTGATGCCGACGGTTGTTCCCGAATTTGTATATAATAACAAGACTTTACCTTTTTTGCTTCATAAAATATATCTTCGAATGTAAATGATGACGAACAACGGATATCCGATTGTTCAATGATTGCCTGTCCTCGGCATTGAGTCGAAACCACAACAGCTGATTGCTTGACATTTGGATCTTTATATTTCCATTCACTTTTTATTGATTGATCACACGTGCGTGTGAACCCAGATTTGATTATATGCAAAAAGAAAGCGTCAGTGAGAAAAAAAAATCAAAGCTAGGCTACTTTCGATTAGTGTTTCAGACAAACAGTGGGGATAAGCCAGACGAAAGCATTGAACACATCCCAGATGTGTATAAAGATTTCATAAAATGTTGGAACTAGTGGAGGTCTAACAAAAAAAAACCAGTTAATTCACAGATATGAAAAAAACAAATATTATGGAACAATAAATTTATTAAATTTGAAAATAAAGCTAGTTTTTTTTAAATGATTAAAAGCGATCTTATTTATGTAAAGAAATCATAGATGAAAAAGGCTGTATTTCTCATTTTTTTCAGCCAGATTTAATAGTTTATTCATTTAATAGTACAGAAGACAAAACCTAGAAAATAAAGCCTAAGCAACACGAACCCCACCAAAAACTGGGGGTGATTTCAGCTGCTCCAGAAGAAAAAGCAGTTCCTGCTCCACATATGGCACCCGTCGTATCGCTTATTTTATTACAATCGGGTAATAGTCTAATTCGGTAGGTTTCATTCATGAAAAGGGAAGGGGATTGTAGTTACGACATAAGGAACACATTCTATATCATCTCTGAAACAGTTATTCTATAACGGTCAACCAACTCGTGAAGGCGTCCGTAAAATTTACGAAGGGATGATTTCAACTTCACATTTTGGAACTCTTGGTTTAATAGCTTCTTTGTGATTAAGAATCCTCTATCTAGGAAAGCATGATATGAAAAACAAGCCCCGGCATATCGTATCAATAAGGAGATATTTACTACACATGAATGGTTTGTTTTTAATGTCTTGTGATTATGGAAATTACTAAATAAAAACATAACTTCTATACAAGGATTTCAATGCAAATATGTACGTTGATCAAGGATTAACATCGTATATATTACCATGTAATACGGGTAAACACTAGATTTGTGAGTATTTGATTTATAACCGAGAAAATGTTAACCAGGCAACAAATTAGGGATTTTATCCAATCATGGCTGCATTAATTATATAATACACGATAAAGCTCTTTATGTTATAAGCGATTTGTTGACAAACACGTCCCACGTTCGTAACAAATATTGTATCAATAAAACAAACTTAAACATCTTGATAATGTTAGTTATAGACAATCTTTTGTATCAATAAAAAAAAACTTAAACATTTTGATAACGTTAGTTTTAGACAATCTTTTGTTAGAATCACACTGATATTTAACAAAGTACGATTTATCGCTCCCTAAGATTTCATTCGTTTGCACGAATCAGAGGAGCTTGCCAGTTTGGCTTAATGTTTTGAATGGGGAATATTCGATTAAAAGGGAGAAATTCGAAAATTCAACATTACTACAAGAGGAAATAGACTCAGATTGAATGTACACTAACAGGAATTTTTAGGTATTCACATCTGATTCCTGATGCCTCTTTAGTGGCGAGTTTCACAATAACTTTAAAGCCGGGCTTTGAAAGCTGACAAAATTAAGTTTAATTATGTAGAAAGAGAAACAGTAGGAAGACATGTTATGCAAAGACACTTATATCTAAAAGAGGGACGAAAGATACCAAAGGGAGAGTCAAACTCATAAATCGTAAATAACCTGACAACGTAATGGCCAAATATGAAAAAGACGAACAGACACACAATAGTGCATATGACACAACATAGAAAACTAAAGAATAAACAACACGAACCCCATCAAAAACTAGGGGTGATTTCGGGTGCTTCGAAAGGTAAGCAGATCCTGCTCCACATGTGGCACCCGTCGTGTTGATTATGTGATAACAAATCCAGTAAATAGTCTAATTCGGTAGGTCATATTCATGAAAGGGAAGGGGATTGTAGTTACGACGTAATTGGCCAATCCAGTTAATATCTGCTAAAGGGGGATGGATGGTCCTTTCTGATGGGTGTAGAATGTTATACATCTTACAGGTAATATTTTTGGTTTTTTCATCTGACGCGTAGCAGTAAATAATCAAAAATAATTACATCTTAGGGTTTATAAAAAATACCTATTTCAGATCTTAGGGGGTGCTTTGGAATGTAGACAGTTTCGTTTCATGCATTATCTGGAATTGTATTTAATATTCTGATGGGTACAATCCTTGCAGTAAAACATTCTGATAGGTCAATTTTTTCCATGAAAGCCCATCCACCCTATATGAACAGAAACTCTACATCTGATAGGTCTTAATTTATAGATCTGATAGATAGTTTTTAATGATGTTTTTTCTGATAAGTATGAAAAAACTCTCCTCATTCATCCCCAAAAATTAACCGAAATGGTTCAATGAACATAACCGATATCATTTGTGAAACGGTTATTCCATAACGGTCAACCAACTCGTGATATCGTCCGTAAAAATTACAAAGGGATGTTTTCAACTTCCCCCATTTAATTAATGTTGAAGAGTGAATGCAGATCCAGCTTTTCAGCTGTGATAAATGATGAACAAATAAATCAAACATTTCTAAAATGGAAACTGGAAGAATGAAAAAGAAATCAACATGTAAAAACAACATTCCAGAAAAAATAACAAAACTCCAAGAAAAATTCTAAACGAAAACGGAAAGTCCCTCAGTGAATCTCAAATCAGGACCTTTAAGTCAATGTTGTGCGCAGATTATAGATTGTAATACATTTATCATTCATTCATTCAGTTTATTTCCATGCGTATATGTTTACCGCGAAACTAGGTCATACTTATTTTTACTTTCACAATAACAAAAAAGTACGTGTGTTGTAAACGTAATGATAATTTATTATTTACAACATAATCACCTTATGCAGATGTTATTATTGCTTCTTTTTCAATCCATATTTAATCTAAAGAATTAGCCAAACTTCTTCTTGTCATCTTAAATACTATTTCTGTTTACTTTCGTTCTTGATTATGTATATACACGTACTTCATTTAGAATGTTCTTCCTTACGTTTTCAGAAAATATAGTCAGTTTCACATAAGAGACTTTAACAGCTGATTTTGACAGTTGAGCAGATCGTTTATTGAGGTAAGGTAGGCAAATAGCAACTTCTTTCATCTTTCGTACAATTAACCAAGTTTCAACATAAAAAAATCTTGTAGTTTCGAAGATAAATATGATGATAACTACATCACTTAATAGTTCTTCTTTGTACTTAACAAGATTATTATTAGTCATCGGAATAGTAATTTAATAACATGTACATGTTTGAATAAACGACGTACTCATCAGTACACATTTATTTGCATATACATATCATTGATGCGTGCCGCCATTAAGAAAATAGATCGTTCTTTAGCACACCATGTGAACTACACATGATTCCCACAATATTGCTAAAATTTCTTTTTTTATAACTGATCAATTATGTGTAATTCATATCATGACCTTCTTCTTTTATCAGATCATTGATTTCTAATATCAACAGATCGTCCATGTAGCAACACCCACCATCTGTTATGACTTGTGATTTTGCAATCAACTTACGTTAACCGGGAAGTACGTCAACTGTGGATTTCCGTAACAATTTTGATAGTGTCAACGTAGATATTCAAAATAGATGCAGTCACACATTATATTCTTCTTCTGTCTATGGCCTGCCGGAATTTTATAATAACAGCGTACTCAACTATACATGTGAGTAAGGTAATATATCTATTATATGTATTGTTGTGCTATATTTTATATTAAAAAGTATTCATACAAGAACAACCTGACATCTGGGAAATTGGATTTTGAAAGTAAAATATCCATGAAAAGAGTAAACATTATTATATATTGTTTGATAGAACTTGTTGATATTACCAAACAGCTTTATAAGGAAAGCTGTTATGTTGATTTCTATTACGATTTATTTACATTTCTTTTTTATTGTATCAGGTTATATTCAATTCATTTCATAAAAATAATGTCGCAAATTCAAATGTGGCCAAAATAATTATTTACACTTTGAAAATGTTAGATTATAAAGTTATGTGACGAAAAAAAGTGTTTCAGTATGGGGACTTAAACTAAAGTGTGTATTCTTGTGTTTGTATTCTTGTGTTTGTGCTTTGTTGTTTGGTGTCTACGTTTCACACGTCCACGGACGACAAATGCCAAATATATATACTCTTTAATAGGGTAACCCTAAAAATCTCTGGTAGCGTGATTAAGGGAATCCTGGTCACATAAATAAATAAATGGATCCTGGTGTAGTCTGAACAAAGTCTTAATATATATAAACACGCACGGGGCTAAGGTCAACTGGTCACCTGTATACACATAGCAGCGGGGCACCAGCTGCTTAACATGATTGGTTTGACATTTAACAAGTATAATCTGATTAAAGGCGATAAACATAGATTGTAAGGAATTACTGTATAACGGTTAATGAGAATAAGTAATCTAATTATACAAGGATAATAAAACCCAGTGATGCATGTTATAAACGAAAAACGTTACAGTTATATTTAATCTAATCCTTATTATGGTAAACTTTAGAATATTACCATTTAATCCGTTATTAGTGTGTATTATAACGACACAAGTAAATATTTCATTTTGATAACCGAAATCAATTTGTTATATTATTTCTGTTTACAAAATTACAATTATTAAGTTTACTGGTATAATAGCAACGTTACAGTGATTTTAAAGAATCAAAATTGATTTGTTATAGGACACTGTTTGGAGATGCTGACGACAATACATACACTGCCGGATTAAATATAAAGGTATTTATTATTTTGATTTATTCTCAATGATCGTTAATACTGATAAGCTACAAATGTAGCTATTAAATCAGGTTACTAAATTTTTTTAACAGCAAACGTATCATATTCGACCTGAAACAGTACTGCAAATCAATTTGAATACTAAACGTTAAATCTACTGACTTTAGAAAATCCGAACGCAGGTCTGAATTCAGATATAATTTTACTTTCTTTTGACTACCAAATCATGTCGCTAATAACAAAGTTTCTGATAATATTTGTGTACATAAAATTTAAATAACGGATTTATCTCAGTTATTAAAATGAAAAACTTACCTGCCATTTCATTTAACATACTAATGGGTGTGTTCCCATTTCGCCTTAGCTGCGAATTACAGGTAAAAAAGGTATAAAATATACTAAGGCCAGATGGGAATTGAACTAAGGCGAAATGTGAATTTAGATAAAAATATTAAATAAACAAATTAAACCTTTGTGTTTTTATAGCAATTTAAACAACATATAATTAGGGATTTGTTTTCTCTTTAATTATGTTTTTACTAAATTAAGTGATTTCAAAAGTTGTGAAATCAGGAAAAATCTACAATAAAATAAATGTAGTTGGAAAGTTGCTTCTCTTGAAATATTGTTTGTTGATATTTAATAAAAGTTGCATTTTTTTTTAATTCATGCAGTTAGAAAAATCAAAATAATTTAATTGTCCTTTACATTATGCAACACAAAAAGTTTAATAGAAAGGAAAAAAAAAAAAATTCCCACGGACTTGTTTAATTACATAACCAAAAAATAACAAAAAAAATATCGGTTGTTGAATAACCCTTTCTAAAATCACATTGGTTTTCGTTTGAAATCATGAATTCTTCAGAGAAAAGACGTAGTCTCTCGCATAAAATTGCAGTAAAAAGTTTCTCCATACAACTCAAAATGGTAATTGGTCTAAAAATTTTGGGGTCCAACTTGCTAACTTTATTTCTATAAACAGGCTTAATGTAACCAACTAGCCAACTGTCAGGTATATAATACCAGTGCAAAATATAACGTTAGATAATTTTTCGTAAAATTCAATGAATAAACTAGCTGTAGACTTGATATATTCATTTATTATACGATCCCAAATGCTTTATCATTTTTAAGGTTTTTGATGCCCTTAAGAATTTCGTCATTATATATTCTTCTGTTTAGATCTTCATTAAGTCTATCGACATAATTCGGGTCGGAATTTTTGTTGATAGGGATGTCAGGTTGGTCTCTCTTTTTCTACTGTTAAGTAATTTCCAATACTCTTTTGAGTTATTGGATCTCAATGTGTTTATTTTTTTTTGCCATTTTCTTTCTATGAGCAATAATTGCTTTATCTAAAACAACAATTGTATTGTTTCTCCGAAGATTTCATAATTTGACGATTTTCTTCAGAACTAATGTTCTTAAATTTTCTTTTGAGTGTGCTATAATTTTCAAATATGTATATCAGTGCCTTGTACTTGTATGATATTTGTCTTTATTTATTCATTAAAATATGAAATGTTCATATCCAATTTGTCATCTCTAATAAGACTTTATTTACAAAATATAACACATGAGTAAAAAAAAAAACACTTTCAGGATAAAAAAAAAAAAAACTTTCAGGATAAAAAAAAAAGGCAACTATAAAAAGTGGGACACAAAAAATGAAAAAATATATCATTCCTTTTTAAAAAAAGTATTCAATGGTAGAATTTGACATCAAAATAACAAATATCAACTAATTGCAATACAAACAAAATATAACTTCATTTTATTGTTTACAGAAGCTCCCATTTCGCCTTAGTTAATTCTTGTGTACCTGGAAATTTGCACTAAGGCAAACTGGGATTAATTTTATAAATAAATTTTGACAGCTAAGGCGAAATGAGAATAAGCCTACTAATGACTGTTCAAATAGACACAATAAATATTGAACAAATATGAACCAATAATATTTAAATATTTCAGACAATTAAAGTATGTTGTGTATGCAGAGATCATGCATATGAAATAATGAAATTGACTTGATACAATAAAAACAAATGCTTATAAACTGCAATATAAATCATCATAATTGAATATCGGTTGACTTATTATCCAAATTCCAGAGTTAATCGAAAATCAATATTTAACTGAACATATCTATCGAAAATGTTATAACATACTTACCCCTAATCGTCCAATGAAAAGTCAGTTTTTTGCCCTCTAATTTTCATAGTACATGGTTTTCCATGCACTAAATAGCAAAAATAGTTCTACAAAAAAGTTTACATTATCAAAATTGTTATTGCCCTTTAAAGACAATTTTACACCATTACTTCATTTTCTTTAGTAACATTTAAAATATTCTTCTCTGAAACTACTGACCCTAATACTTCTATTCTTTATTGAATTTTTCTTAGGGTAATTGGTTTACAATTGGTATCTAATGTTTTGATCCATTAACCAAAAAATATGAAAATAGGGGTCAAATATAGTTTTTGGCATCTACCTAAAAAAAACTATAGTGATATGATTTTAAAGTGATGAATAAATCAAGATCTATCTACTATGAAATTTTCAAACCAATCGGATCACCCATATACATATATGGTAACTCTCCGAAATATTGGTAGTTTATTATAATGAAATTGTACTGGTTTTTTTTGTTATCATCTGTAATATTATAATAGATTGTGAGAAAGTGTGAATGGCCAAAACAAAATTCAGCTAAGTGACCCGAGAACACAGTTATTTCGTAGTGCATTTCTTTTAGACAATAAACTTAAATTCAAAACATCGCACTAGCTCTTTCTTAAAAAGATGTTTACAGTGTAGTGTACTACCATTGAGACAAATAATATCAAAATTATAGAAATTTCTACCAGCTCTAACTCAAAATATTGATAATTCTGTGTTAAGGGGGTGTAAAATTCAGTTTGACAGCTTCAGACGTGAAAAAATGTGACCTTTTTACACTGGACCAAATCACTACTTAAAATAAAGATTCAGCACCCAATTTTTTTAGCATGTAATTACATCCCCCTACTTAATATTTCAGGCATGTAATATCAAGAAATAAATTTGGAAATTGTATCAAATAAAACATTCAAGTTATACACTGTTTACACTAGGGATAGACAACGAAAACAAAAGTTCGACAACCTATTGTTTGGTTATTGTGGGAAATAGTGTATCTTTATTAAATTTTACTGTGTTTTGTGTTTCGTTCATTTTTTATGATAGATAATGAGAAAGTATAAATGGCAATCCATGACCAACTAAGTTTGTTCTACAAATTAATCAACAGGATCAACATAGTTTTTTGATCCCTTAAGAAGTAATTGCCATTAACACGTTTTTTTTCTACATCTTATTAGGATTTCCTTCGGATTTCATTATTTTGCTGGTATTATATGTATTGTGTCTCGCATTTAGGATACTAGTATTTACACATTCTTGCTGCGTTATTTTTGTTAGAATTGAGCAATTGAGCCCTTAGGGGTTGTGTATAATTATATGATAATTATATGCAACCTTAAGATACATTTAAATATGTATATAAATACAAATAACTCGTCTAAATATCAGCCCAACAAATTTAGCTCTGTTAATTTGCTTTTGCAAATTTGTTCCTCCCTAGCCGTGATTCGAGCTCCTGCAACTGCAATATCGTGACAGCAAACCGCCTGCACTATATCCGACGTTCTAGACCACTCGACCACCTTGGCTTCATAATAATAAAGCTTTCGGTGGCCGTGTGTTACCTTTCCTCGTCAGTTTTTATCTAGCGGCGTAATACAGTACATGATAAATAAGGCATCAAGAATATCTATTGTAAATGATTTTAAAGCTTTGGATTTCAAATATTTTGGCCACGAGCATCACTGAAGAGACATGTATTGTCCAAATGCGCATCTGGTGCAAGAAAATTAGTACCGTTAATTTTATTAATACTACAAATTAATGCAAGATACCATCATAGAAATAATTATTAGATATATATATACATATTCCATCATGCATTTTCAATTTTATTTGAAGAAATTAAGATCTTCTACTATCAAAATTATCAAAACAGAACATCACATTTCAAATTTAGAAACCTACATTAATCAAGGAATTATTCCGAAAGGACTTATTTTAAAGGCCTCCCCACTCACAACAGGAGAAAAGTCGAACAGATTTTTTCACAGATGGAACAATATTTTATACAACAGTTCTTTTCGTCTGATGGATCTCTTACGCCAAGAAGCAATTCATCAAGTTAATTATATTTATAAATTACGTGATAATTTGCACTGCCGATCCCGTGAACATTTGTCTGATCCTGAACTTGACGAAATTCAAGTACGTCTTGGTGATATCAACCATATTGAACCACATAAGCTCCACGTCAAACAGATCAACAAATTTAAACGTGATGGTGTGCAAATTAACACCCCTTCAATTAGACCCTCTACAAAATTTAAGAAAAAACCTCGAAATCGTAGATTTAAAAGAAAAATTCGAGTTCCGATGGATCCCAACAACACGGTTGTCAATTTATCCTCAGTCTCTTTATCTGAGGACGAAAATAAAGTCTTGTCCAAGGGTTTGAATTTTTGCCCTACTCCCAATAACATAGATGATATGAAATTGGGAGATAACCTTGATAACTTTGCTAGAACCCTCAGAATCAAAGAATATTTTGGTAACAAGGATAAAGAGGTGGATAATGAGGAGGACACAGACACGTCTGACTCGGAGGAAGAAATCATAATTCCGCATTTTAAAAAGAAGAGTTCATGGATTCCAAAACCTAGTAAATCTGCTACACTGGAAGATGTTATCGACAAAATCAAATCGGATGTTGTTCATCTAGCTAGCAACAAGTACTCGTCATTTTACAACACCTCTCCTGACGAGAAAAAAGCCATACAATCGCTGAGAAACCGAGATGATATTGTGATAAAACCAGCAGACAAGGGCAGTGCCGTTGTGATAATGGACAAAGCTAACTACATCGCGGAAGCAGTGCGTCAGCTCTCTGATGAGAGATTTTATAAGAAGCTAGACTATGACCCTACTTCCGAGTTTAGCTCCAAAATTATCACTGCGTTACAAACCATGTACAATGACGGTCACATAGATGAGGATACAATTGGTTATTTAAAGCCAGAGAATGCCAAGCCTGGTCGATTGTATCTTCTTCCCAAAATACACAAGGTTAACAACCCTGGTAGACCCATTGTATCCGCAAACGGCCATCCGACTGAGAAAATCTCGGAATTCGTCGATTTTCATTTAAGATCTCATGTAGAAAATCTTCCTTCCCACATTCAAGACACTACAGATTATCTTCGTAAAATGGAATCCATGAAACCTCTTCCTCCGGAAACCCTCCTTGTCACTTTAGATGTCACCTCATTGTATACCAACATACCTCATGATGACGGCATACAATCTTGTAGGGAAATATGGGACTCGCGCAACATTTTAGAACCACCTACTGAATGTTTAGTCCAGCTGCTTACTCTGGTCCTGAAATGCAACAATTTCACCTTTAATGGTGAGCATTACCTTCAAATTAACGGGACAGCGATGGGGACGAAAATGGCACCGTCTTACGCCAATATTTTCATGGGCAAATTAGAAAAACAAATTATTGCAACATCTTTATCCAAACCTTTGTCTTGGTTCCGTTTCATTGATGATGTTGACATGAAATGGATTGAATCTCAACATAAACTGGATGATTTCATCAGACATGCAAACAACACCCACCATTCAATTAAATTTACGTATGAAATTTCCGACTCTAAGATATCTTTCTTAGACACAACCACATCTATAAAGGACGGTGTCATATCAACAGACCTCTACTGTAAACCCACAGATAAACATCAATACCTTTCTCCCTAAAGCTGTCACCCAAAACACTGTACAAAAAGTATCCCGTACAGTCAAGCTCTCAGAGTCAAGCGGATTTGCTCCTCTGAGGAGGCTGTCACGAAACGGTTACAGGAACTTCGCGGATTTTTGACAAAACGAGGTTATAAGAAATTGGACATAGATAAGGGGTTTGCGCGCGCTAACAATAACAGCCGCAATGACCTCTTACAGTACAAACGGAAGAGGCGCAGCAAAATAGTCCCGTTTGTTCTTACATACAATCCAGCCTTTAATAACCTTTCACGTTTGATCCGTGCCAATTGGCAAACTATTGCCAAACACCCTAAATTATCCAAGATCTTTCCCAATCCTCCTGTCTTAGCTTTTCGGAGACCAGCAAGTCTGAAAGACTTATTTGTTAGAGCTGACGTTTCCTCAAATAAAAGCTGTTCAACTGCAGGATGGTGCAAGTCATGTGGTAACAGACGTTGCCTGACTTGTCAACAAATACTGAATACTCAAACATTCACTTGCCACTCGACTGGGTCTGTGTACACTATATATTGCAATGTAACTTGCAAAACCCAGAATGTTGTATACCTCCTTCAGTGTCGATGTGGCATGCAGTATGTTGGCGAGACAGAGCAGCCATTTAACAAACGCATGAATGGTCATCGAAGTGACTACACTTGCAAGCCCGACCTACCCGTAAGTCGTCATTTGAGATCACCTGGACACACACAAGCTGATCTCAAAAACCTTACCATCACGATCATAGACCACAACGAGTGTTGGTCGAAGGTCGACAGAGTCGCTCGGGAAAGATTTTGGATAAGAAAGTTACGGACAGTCTCCCCAGAGGGCATAAATGAAAAAACATAGAACGAGTCCCTCATTTTCCTGTGACCACCTGTTTTAAACAACGCCGGATTTAGTACTGGCTTTACAGTTCGAAATTATTTTTAAAATTACCGTTTAAATAACAAGTTTTCATTGATTCGGGATGATGTATAAGTACGTTGCCACGTTCAATTATTTAAGCTCAATATACAAAACTTATTTTTTCAATCACTATTAGACTGCTATTCGTTTGGAAGGCTTTAATATGTAGTTTCCGTTGTAATTGCCCTACCGTTGTCTAATTTATACCATCCTGGATCGGTAAGGACATTTTTGATTATTTTGATTTTTTTGTTTGAGGACTGCCCTCAATGCAGTTATTTCATCTCAACTGTCACATCCTTTGGAAATCTAAAGTTGTGCCATTTCACATCGTAAATAACTATTTTTATTTTTGGCATATTTCTGTAGTCTTTGCGGTGTGTTTGGAAATTTTAAAATTGTTCCAGCGTTCGCTTAAATTGTATAAATCAAGATTTTGATAGAGTCTCAATTTGAATTGACATGATTCATTTGACATCGTGCTATTATTGAAGAAGGATATCTGTTATCCGAAATATCTAATATTTGTATATTTTATAGTTATTTTATGGTGATAATGTACCCTTTTTGACTTGTTATATATTATATTTTGTAGTGTACAGAATCATATTACATGATCCATCGCCTTGTAAGATTGATCGTTGACTATTTATTCAGTCATTTTATATACATATTTATATATATATATGCTTACTTTATTTACAGATATTGAAGGAACAAGTAGAACAAATAGAAGCCGTAGTAGACCAATGAAGATATCCAAAAATGAATGCGTGACCTGTGGAAAATCCTATTCACATAAGCAAGGACTATCCCGGCATAAAAGGACGGCTCATTCGGGAAAGAAACATGTGTGTAAACCATGTAGAGAGACGTTTAACAGACGTGACAACTATCTACGTCACATCAAAAGCCAAAGATGCCAGCAAAGAAGAGATAGTAGTACTGACATCGATGAAAATGTAGAAATAAAGCTATACAAATGTAATGTCAAAGCCCTCAATGGAACCATTGAAACACATAATATCGAGACAAAAGGACTGAATCAATTCGATTGTATTTCCATTTTTGATCCGATGACTTTTATGAACAGTCAGTATGACAATGTGAATGACATCATCAAACAAAAAGTTAGAGATAGTGGTGGTATAAAATGGTATATGTCAATGAAAATGAGAATGAGCAGAACAAATGGAGAATTACAAGAAACAGCAGAACCTTATTTTCGCGGCAAATGTCAAACGAGTCTAAAAGTCGAAGATATTGATATGGGCTTAAAGGAATCCATTGATAAAATGAATACTTCTTTCTCCGATTACCAGTGCAGAGGTAGTAACTGGACCGCAGATAAAGTAATTGACTTAACGATTAATATGGCCCGGTATAGGCCATTGCGGGGCTCAAGTTATATTCAACTCCCGATAAAACTGAAGTCGAAAAAAGCAATCATCAATATTAAAAACAATGACAACAAATGTTTCGTGTGGTCAATCCTTGCTGGCTTACATCCAGCACAACGAGATGCACAGAGGACCTCAAAATACAAAAAGTATTTTAAAACATTGAATACTGATGGGATTGAATTTCCTGTCGAAATGAGGGATATTCCAAGATTTGAGAAGCAGAATAATGTTTCCATCAACATATTTGGATATAAAAACAATGAGATATTTCCTCTACATATCACTAATCTTCGTTCTCAACCTCATGTAAATCTTATGATTATCTCGAACAGGGAAAAATCACATTTCTGCTTATCAAAAAATCTAAATCGATTATTAGGCGATCAAAAGTCTGATGGACATAAACATTTCTACTGCCTATATTGCTTGCAAGGATTTACAAAGGAAAGAATATTAAACAACCACGCACCATATTGTCAGAGTCACGGAATACAGAAAATCGATCTCCCTAAAGAAGCAGATAAATGGCTCTATTATAAAGATATACGCAAACAGTTGAAGGTACCGTTCATTATTTATGCTGATTTCGAATGTTTGCTGGTTCCTATTGTTGGATGTCAAAACAATTACACAAAATCATCAACATCAAAGATTACAAAGCATACTCCGTGTGGTTTTGCATACAAAGTAGTTGGTCTGACACCAGAAACTTCAAAAGAAACAGTGGTTTACCGAGGTGCCGATGCGGCTGATAAATTTGTTGAACATATGATAAAAGAGCAAGAAGAAATTGAACAGAAATTTCAGCAACATAAATATTTAAAAATGACCCAGGTGACATGAAGTCATATAGGAAAGCAACAGAATGCCATATATGTCAAGGCAAACTAAGCCATGATAGTATAAAAGTTAGAGACCACTGTCACATAACAGGCAAATTTAGAGGTCCTGCACATAAAGAATGTAATATCAACTACAGGTTTACAGGCAGAATTCCGGTTGTTTTTCATAACCTTAGTGGATATGATAGTCATTTGATCATCCAAGCCATTGGAAAGGTCAACAAAACGCTAAAATGCATACCAAACAACATGGAGAAGTATACGTCTTTCTCAATGGGTTGTATGGATTTTATTGATTCGCACCTGTTCATGCCTTCGTCTTTAGAAAATCTTGTTGAGAACCTTGCAAAAGATAGTCCTAGTAAATTTCGACACATGACTATGTATTTCACGAAAAAAAAGATGCACCTGTTTCTGAGAAAACAAGTTTATCCATATGAGTATTTTGATTCTACTTCAAAATTCACGGAGAGTCAACTACCACCAATCGAAGCCTTTTACAATTCGCTATCAAATGAAGGTATATCCGAGCTTGATTATGACCATGCTCAACAAGTATGGCAGCAGTTTAACATGCAGAGTCTTGGAGATTACCACGACCTATATGTAGCAGCAGATGTCCTTGCATTAGCTGATGTCTTTGAAAATTTCAGAGATATCTGCCTCAACTACTATGGACTAGATGCTGCACATTTTCCTACATTACCCGGTCTCGCATGGCAGGCTGCCTTGAAAATGACGCGAGTTAAATTAGAATTACTTACAGACATAGACATGCATTTGTTTGTAGAGAAAGGATTAAGAGGTGGAACATCGATGATATCTCAACGTCATGCCAAAGCTAACAATAAGGATGTACCAAACTACGATAAAAATAAACCAAATAGCTACGTGATGTACCTAGATGCAAACAACCTATACGGATGGGCTATGTCACAGGCACTTCCAGTTGAAGGTTTCAGATGGTTAGACGAGTTTGAAAAAGGCAATCTAGATGTCAATGGCATTAAAGATGATAGTGAAAATGGTTATATATTTGAAGTGGACTTGGAATATCCAGAAGAATTACATGATAACCACAACGAATACCCACTAGCTCCCGAAAAAGTTAATGTAACAGAGGCTATGTTATCTCCCTATGCAAAAAAGCTGCTTGAGGATTTAAAAATATCTAGAACATCGACTGACAAATTAATACCGAATCTATATCATAAGGAAAAATACGTCGTACATTACAGAAATTTGAAACTGTATTTATCATTAGGAATGAGACTGACTAAGACTCATAGAGTCATGGTATTTAAACAAGAACAATGGCTAAAGAAATATATCGATTTTAACACAGCCAAACGACAGATGGCCAAAAATAGTTTTGAGAAAGACTTTTTTAAATCAATGAACAATGTAGTTTTTGGGAAGACAATGGAGAATATAAGAAAGAGAACAGATATTAAGTTAGTTAATAACCAATCAAAAGCCAGAAAACTAATCAACAAACCAACGTTCAATGCTTTCAAAACATTCAACAACGACCTGGTGGCTGTCCATATGCTGAAGCCACGATTATACTTGAACAAGCCAATTTATTTAGGATTCACAATACTTGATTTGTCAAAAGAGTTGATGTATGACTTTCATTATAATAAAATAAAGAAGAAATATGGAACAAACGCAAAACTCTTGTTTACGGACACGGACTCATTATGCTATAGCTTCGAGACTGATGACATATACCAAGATATGATTAAGAACAAGGACTGGTTTGATACATCAGATTATGACCCTAAACATCCTCTTCATAGCACTTTGAATAAAAAGGTATTAGGGAAGATGAAGGATGAGACCAATGGTGTTCCAATTCAGGAATTCGTCGGTCTAAAGTCCAAGATGTACTCATTAATATATGAAGAAAATGGAAATCTTAAAGAAAAGAAAACAGCGGCTGGTATAAAAAAGAGTGTCACCAAGCTTCACACGAGACACGAACATTACAAACAGTGTTTGATTAATAAAGAAATTCATACGTCTACTTCGACACAGATCCGTTCATATGACCACCAGTTATATAATATATCTATAAATAAACGGGGCCTGTCCCCATTTGATGACAAAAGATATATACTTGATGATGGGATATCGAGTTACGCGTACGGACATTGCAAATATACAGTTCGGAGAAATTAATATTCGAGAGAACACAGAAAATGCATTTGCAAATAAACATTAAGAATTTGGGTTTTTTTTTAATAGAAGACAATGTAATGAGAGAACAGCCTTTGCAAACTTAACAATATATCTGGCAGTTTGAGTCATACATTTATCCTGAAAATAAGTAAATCGTTCCTTGAATATTTTACCAGAGGATGATAGAACCGGTTTTTAGAACCAGTATTCTACGGTAATGCCATTATGGGATACAAATCCCACAGAATAATTAACAATGTACTGAACAAAGCTGCAAAATACTTTCTTTCCTCTGAGTTCAGTATTTTTGAGATTTTATTTTTAGGAAGCATTCCTCCAACGCAGCCGTGCGCGGAGATTTTGGACTTACTTCATGTTATACGAAGCAAAAACTATCATGCCTCGTCTAAAATGTAAGATCATACGAGTTACCAACTTATATCAAAAGGAGTAGCGTGGGACTCGCGGCGACGAAAAGGGTGGCGTCATCAAATAGACAAACTTGCAAACGTTTAAGATGTTGTTGATATTGTTCATAACCCCACTTTCAGTGTTAAAACGGCGATGATCCTCATAAATGAAAAACTTAAGAACTTTGACCAGGCTGATTTCTAGAAAGATTTAAATGACGACAGAAACGATGTTAACAGGAACAAGTTAAAATAATGACTTACCGTATGTACAAGAAAAGTGTAAGATCAGAACAGTATATTCTTTCGCTTTAATCAAGAAAAGTTACTCGAACTATGGCGTTATTTCACAGTGGATCGCTACCCCTACATGTAGCTGTAGAGACAGGAATATATACCAGACCGTTGAATAATATACAATGTAAATTTTGTAAATTTAATGATATGGAACACGAAACTCAGTTTTGAATGGTTTGCCCTCTGTATAAAGACATTAGATATGGTTTGTTTTAAAAGGCACGTCCATTTATTAAAAATTTTGAAAACATGAGTACAGAGTTCAAGGTCAATGCTTTAATGATTTGTAATGACATTTAAGTATAACACTATCCTACCTAATTTTACGTCAGGAGGAATTTTTTTTTATAACATATAACCGTCCATAAGCCTATGAAAATATATGTGTTGTAATAGTTTATGTTATACAATGTATGTTGATAGAAATTTTTTAGTATATGTGTTTTAGAAAATTGGTGAAAGTGGTTTGAATTAATTTTTTATTCTATTTATTTTCTCTTTTTTCTTTCACTTTTGTTAATTTTTAATTAGAATATATAGTAATGTTTTATTTTTATCGAAGCTTTACCAAAGAAATTTGTTTAAGTTGTAAGATGCATTCTTTAAACTAGATGTATTATGAATATCATAGTGTCTCAGTATTATGTATATAATCATGATAATAGTGTCTCATAAGTCTTTAAAGGCTGGGTACTGATCTTTTTGTTTATGTGAATGTACTTGTAAATATTTTACTATTGTGTAAGACCAATACGTGACACTTTAACAAAATGAATTTATCTTTATCTTATCTCTTTAATATTTTACTATTGGTGAGCAAATATACGAAATTATTTCAGAATTTGTCACTTTCCAAAATATTCATTGAATTTTATAATTGCCAGTTTTATAATTTATCATTTACGTTTCATGCCATACATACTTCGTTCAATGTGTTTGGGCAAATAAATATTGACTTTTGCTAATTAATTTACCCCTGCCAGATAGTATTTTAAAGTCAAATAGATATACATTGGCTTACGTTAAATAAGTTTGTAAAAACTCGTGTTGTGAAATAAAACTGGAATAAGAAGGAACTGTAAGACATGTTTTAAACAATCTTTCAGTATCATTTTATGAATACAATGAGATGAGCGGTATAAACCAATTAGACAGCAACTCATCAATAAAAACACATAAACAACATCAAGGTTCTTACATCATGTACATACAGTCTCATTTGTATTCAGATATCGCAGATCAAATTTATTCGTTCATTGTGTTATCATACGTTTTTTGATTGAGTTAAGTCTGCCAATTGATATTTTATCGTATGTTTTTCTATGTTGTCATGTTATGCTATTGTTTCAGAAAAGGGAGAAGGTTTGGATCCATTAAAACGTTTAAAAATGTTTGCACCTGTCCTAAGTCAGGAATATGATGTACAGTAGTTGTCGTTTGTTTATGTAATATATACGTGTTTCTCGTTTTGTTTTTATAGATTAGACCGTTGGTTTTCCCGTTTGAATGGTTTTACACGTCTAGTAATTTTGGGGCCCTTTATAGCTTGTCGTTCGGTGTGAGCCAAGGCTCCGTGTTGACGGCCGTACTTTAACCTATAATGGTTTACTTTTTAAATTGTTATTTGGATGGAGAGTTGTCTCATTGGCACTCACACCACATCTTCCTATATCTATCAACAATAATGCATACTCTAATCAATTTATCAGATGCTTACCATAGTTTTAGGGACGCAGGACATTTGAGCGAAAAAATTTAAACTAGTAGGGGACATTTGAGCGCCAACATTAGACCCCATTTAAGCGCCGGATTATTCCGCGAAAAATTTACCTGATGGAATATATTTTCATAATGGAAATAAAAGTTGTTGAAACGAACAAAGGAAAACAAAATAATTTGTGATGGATTCCGATATAGGATAGACATAGAATTTATAGAGGAATGTGCAACACAATTAATAAAAGATAAAGAGAAAGAGCAGTTCCTAATGCAATTATATGAACAGTGTTGTACAGGGGTATATCTAGAGCCAATTACTTACGTTCTCTAGCTTATAAATTCCAGACTAGAACAGACTATTATTATTTGATTTAACCTTTTAGACTTTAGTTTAATTGAAAAGTTTTATATTGTTTTGTGTTGTGCTGTCTAGAGTCTTTTAGTGTTGTATTTTAATGGACATGTCTTGAGTCTATTATTTTTTTTAAATCTATTATATATTATTTATTTACTAAAAAGGGTTAAACATATTTCGCTAAGATGGGCTTTGACAATTTTAATTTTCGCTAAAATGGGTTAAAATGCTTGCGCTTAAATGGTTTCTACTTTGGCGTTCAAACGTCCTATTTTTTTCGCTCAAATGTCCTCCGCCGAGTTTTAGTGCAACAAACTAAACAATCAAAGAGTTGTTATCAACATCAAAGTTTACAATTTGTTGAGCATGAAGACTAGGGTACATGTATTTTATTGTGACGTGTAATAGACATGTAAGTCTAGTATATAGACTTGTAAGATATTTTGATGTATGTTATAAATTGGTATTACATGTAATAAAGCATACTGTTTAATTTTCTGTATTTTTTTTTAAAGTTATTATGTAGGAAACAGTAACTGTGTGAAATAACTTGTATTGTACTACTTGTTATGCTTGTAGTCTGGAGCTTTGATAATTGAAGCAAATAAGTTTTAATTAACATTTAATAAAGTAAAGTAAGAACAATTATAATATTATGATTTTTCTAGAAATATTGAATTAGTGTCATTTGTACATATTTGATAAACAATTCATTGGAAGTTCATGTTATAAAATTACCAGTTCATAATAATAATTCACTGAATAATCCAACTGAAGATCTTGTATTTTTGTGATGATCCAATTGTAGTAACTGTAGTAGATCGTAGTAAATCGTTGTAAATTCCACGCACCTGTGCTAGAATTCTCTGAATGAAATGTATTGACATGCGCAGTAGAACCAATGTGTCACTTGAAACGATTGTTCAATAAAAACACTATGTTTATGTGTTGGCAACTGTTTTCACATACTCCTTGTAATTCCTTTTAGTATGTATAGTCAACTTCTTCAATGTTTCAGATGTTAATGCTCACTATCCTTGATATTTGTCATTTTGGTTCGCCGGTGACACACATAACTTTTTGCAATGTTGTTCCTTTACGTATTGTGCCTTCCGGGGGCGCTGTTATATTGTTGTATTTTTAGTTACCATAGAAATTTGTTAAAGTGGCACGGTAGTATTTCCTGGCCATAAGGGATAATGATAGCCTTTTTTGGGGGGCTACGACGGGATTCGAACACGCAACCTTCCGATTTGGAGTCGGACGCACTTGTCAGTTGCGCCACGTAGTCTTAAAAAATATACACACACAGTCGACACGCACCAGCACCCTTGCAGACACACACAGACAGAGAGAGCGAACCTGTCATCATTTTCTTTGAGATCAACATCTTAAAAGGAGAAGCTTCTGTAAAAGAAAAAAAGAAAGATCCCGCCCCCAACACACACACACCTGTATATCTTGGTGTGTGTGTGTGTGTGTGTGTGAAACTCTGTGTGTGTGATTTTTGTTTGTGGGCTACGACGGGATTCGAACCCGCAACCTTCCGATCTGGAGTCGGACGCGCTTGTCAGTTGCGCCACGTAGTCTTAAAAAATATACACACACAGTGAAACGTGCACCAACACCCTTGTGCGACACACACAGACAGAGAGAGCGAATCTGTCATCATTTTCTTTGAGATCAACATCTTAAAAAGGGAAGCTTCTGTAAAAGAAAAAAAGAAAGAGCCCGCCCCCCAACACACACACCTATATAGTAGGAAGTCACGTGTGTGATCAAACCCGTCGAGCGCACATTTCATTGGCCTCACCCTCAGCCCCCCCCCCCCCCCCCCACCCAAATCCCAATTACCCTTGGTTATGTTGTGTAAGGCCGTAAATTAATAGTATTGAATTTTGTATTTTTTGCGTGGGAAGGGGAATGGGGGAGCTACTCTAATAAACATACTAACTATTATGGTGTGCAAGACGATGCCTAAATCCTTACTTAATAACTTATTATATATAGTCATGCACCGTAAGTGATATGGAGATGAAAAAGGAGGAAGAGTATGTTACCCAAATCCTTGATTGTTATGGGTGGTGTGAGAGAGAGGTTCAAACCCCTTTTTATAATCTTACTAATTATAATTATGGTGCATGGTCAACCTTAACTACACTATTATATTATATGGTGATGTGCCGTCAGTAGATTGAGGAGAGAGAAGGGGAGGTTTGATATCCTTAATTATGGTACAAGACGACGGTTTAGCAAATGGAGACAACCATTAAATCTTACTAATTATGGGTGGTGGAAGACCATCAACCTTAACTAAACCTTTACTATTATTATATAGTGTGGTGCACCGTCAGTGAGATGTATATGAAGGGTTATTGTTAGCCATTTTTTTTACTATTATGGTGGATTGCTACACCTTTACTAAATCTTAACTAGCTTATTATTATGATATATGGTGATGCACCGTCAGTAGGGGGTAGTTAAACTTAAGCGTAATACCTATTATGGTGATACATATGTCGTCGAATGAGGGGGTTAAGGTACTTTTAATCTTATGGTGCAAGACGGTATGATATTATACCCTTTATTATTATATGGTGTTGCACTATTCACAGAAAATCAATCGAATAGGGAAGGTTGTCACGTATGAACAAAAGTGATCTGGAACCAAATCCTACTCCTGCTGTGTAACACCTTATACACAATGCCATGCCGTACTGCACCATCCACAGAAAATCGATTGAATAGGGAAGGGTGTCAATCGTATGATTAAGAAATCTGAAAGCAAAAATCCTTCCTTCTTCTGGTACCATACACCATGCCGTACTGCATCATCCATAGAAAACCAACCGAACAGGGAAGGGTGTCAATCGCATAATAAAGTGATCTGGAACTGCTTCTGTTAAACCACCATACACCATCTCACGTCGTACTGCACCACCAGAGGAAACCATATCGAAAAAGTGATCCAGATGAGGATAGATCGAGAGAGGGAAGTGAAGTGAGAGCCGGACCAAGACTTATCCCCTCTTATTTATAAAAGAAGGGTCACGTGGTGATGGTTTTGTGTGCGCATGACCATTTTAAAATATCAACCAATCATATATAGTTAACCAATCATAAGGCTTGTTATCAAATAATTGTTGTCTTTAATACACGAAAATCCCCATTAAGTGTCTTCCACATGCCTGATTATTTCGTCACTTACGGAATTAATGCGTTATAACTATTATAATTATGTATACATAACCAATGACTTATAAACATAACAATGACTAGATTTGATGCATCTTAATTCTTTCACTAAATTGAATAATCTTTCAATAAATTTCCTTTTAATAAGGAAGGGTGTCAATCGTATGAAAAAAATTGATCTTGAACCAAATCCTACTGCTGCTATGTAACACCTAATCCACCATGCCATGCCATACTGCACCATCCACAGAAAATTGATTGAATAGGGAAGGGTGTCAATCGTATGATTAAGTTATCTGGATCCTAACATGGGACAGGCACATTCAGAACGTTGCAGGATCAAACATACTTATTTACAATGCAAACCCCATGGAATAGAAGTTAACCTCCATGGTGTATGAAGTCACTGAGCGTTGTGATTCTGGCGCAATATTTAGTTACCAAATTACCAAAAGAATAATATTAGTATCAACATGATTTTGAAGAGAAATCAAAATATTAAAACAAACATAAAACTCCGATTGGAAGAAATAACCAAAGTAATTAAAACAGAAATGGATCAAAGCCACAAAACAGAGGACAAGGATAAATGTGCAATATGTAAGATATCAATACATATGTATAAATACCTAACGTGTATGAATGAAAATTGCATATACGTATGTCATGATGCATGCATTAAAAAGTTGATACAATTGAAAGACGACAACATAACTTGACCCATGTGTAGCGCAACACAGACAAATATTGACTGCTGAAAATGTTGTTGTGAAGTTCTCGATAATCGATTCTGGCGCAATATTTACAATGCAAACCATATGGGATAGAAGTTAACCTCCTTGGTGTATGAAGTCACTATGGCATACGAGCTGCTCCACAAAGATAAAATAAGCTGTAAGTTAATTTCACAATATCAATCATTACCGATTCTGGCGCCATAGTAAAAAGCACGAGTTGTAGTAGTTACCACAGTAGTTACCAAATTACCGATTCTGTCGCAATATTTACTTTGCAAACCATATGGGATAGAAGTCAACCTCCTTAGTGTATGATGTCACTATGGAGTACAAGTAGTAGTTACCTAACCTCTTTGGTGTATGAAGTCACTATGGAGTACGAGTAGTAGTTACCAAATTACCGATTCTGGTGCAATATTTACAATGCAAACCATATGGGATAGAAGTTTACCTCCTTGGTGTTTGAAGTCACTATGGAGAACAAGTTGCTCATCAAACATAATATAAGCTGAACGTTTATTTCACAGAATCAATCATTCGTTCATCTAGTAGTAAGTAGTTATCAAATTACCGATTCTGGCGCATTATTTACAATGCAAACCCTATGGAATAGAAGTTAGCATCCTTCGTGTGTAGTACATGAAGTAGTAGTTACCAAATTACCGATAGTAGTTATCAAATTACCGATTCTAGCGCATTATTTACAATGCAAACCCTATGGAATAGAAGTTAACCTCCTTGGTGTGTAGTACATGTAGTAGTAGTTACCAAATTACCGATTCTGGCGCAATATTTACAATGCAAACCCTATGGGATAGAAGTTAACCTCCTTAGTGTATGAAGTCACTATGTAGTAGTTACCAAATTACCGATTCTGGCGCAATATTTACAATGCAAACCCTATGGTATAGAATTTAACCTCCTTGGTGTATGAAGTCGTTATGAAGAACGAGATGCTCCACCAAGATAAAATTAGCTGTACGTAAATTTCAAAGAATCAATCATTCTTTCATCTAGTAGTTATCAAATACCGATTCTAGCCAATATTTACAATGCAAACCCTATGGAATAGAAGTTAACCTCCTTGGTGTGTAGTAGTAGTAGTAGTAGTAGTAGTTATTAAATTACCGATTCTGGCGCAATATTTACAATGCAAACCTAGTAGTTATTAAATTACCGATTCTGGCGCAATATTTACAATGCAAACCTTATGGGATAGAAGTTAACCTCCTTGGTGTATGAAGTAGTAGTTGTAGTTATTAAATGACCGATTCTGGCGCAATATTTACAATGCAAACCCTATGGTATAGAAGTTAACCTCCTTAGTAGTAGTTATTAAATTACCGATTCTGGCGCAATATTTACAATGCAAACCTTATGGGATAGAAGTTAACCTCCTTGGTGTATGAAATAGTAGTTGTAGTTATTAAATGACCGATTCTGGCGCAATATTTACAATGCAAACCCTATGGTATATAAGTTAACCTCCTTGGTGTATGAAGTCACTATGCGTTGTGATTCTGGCGCAATATTTAGTTACCAAATTATCAAAAGAATAATATTAGTATCAAAATGATTTTGAAGAGAAATCAAAATATTAAAACAAACATAAAACTCAGATTTGAAGAAATAACCAAATCAATTAAAACATAAATATGGATAACGAATCAACCGAATCAATGTGTATGTCTTGCCATTCTGGTACATGTACTTACATGATAAAGAATACTGAGTGTCCTATCTGTCTAGAAACCATTCACGAAACAATGAGGCGGGCGACAGTTAACCAAACACAGGCTATCACCATCAATTTGTATTGCTGTCATGGTGTACATTCAGCCTGCTTGAGGAGCTGGCGAAAGAGACTCAGTGTGTGCCCATACTGTAGATCAAAATGGATGAGTGTCGTTGAAGTTTAAAACCCGGCCAGCTAGTTTCCTGTATTTACAAGTTTCCTTGACGTGTTTACGACATCTACAACTACTATGTTAACTAGTTCATTCTATCATTTCTCAGTCTTTACACTCGAACGGACGTGATGGATCACCTCCTGATGACAAACTCAATATCTCTACGTAAAAATTGAACTTGCCACTGTTTTCATCTTGACACCAACAGGATTTCAATGCTCACCACATGCGTTAGGACATATAGCGGATCGTGTGAGGGCATAACTGCCAGTCAATGTCGTTAAAATCCATTAAGTAGTACATGTAGCTAACTTGTTACTTAATTGAATAAAGATATTTGTATTTACTTTTCAGTGTTTTTCTTTGTTTAAAGCCATCGTTGGTCAACACGATAACGACAACATTGAGAAAGATATCAATGGGTACTTAATATTGGTATAGGGTTGAAAAGTCTATGCCTAGAGATAAAACATGATTGATTTTGTGAAATTAACTTACAATTAATCTATCTTTATTTTGGACTTTCCTTTTTGAATTTTCCTCGGAGTTCGGTATTTTTGTGTTTTTACTTTTTATGGGGCAAATCGTTCGCCATAATGACTTTATCAACCTAGGAGGTTATTTTCACTCCAATAGGGTTTGAATGGTAAATATCGCGCCAGAATCGGTAATTTGGTAACTACTACAACTTACAGCTAATTTTATCTTTGTGGAGCAACTCGTACGCCATAGTGACTTCATACACCGAGCAGGTTAACTTCTATCCCATATGGTTTGCATTGTAAATATTGTGATCTGGAACCAAATCCTACTGCAGCTGTGAATTATCTAAAACACCATGCCATGCCGTACTGCATCATCCAAATAATTAACGTGTATGAATGAAAATTGCATATACGTATGTCATGATGCATGCATTAAAAAGTGAATACAATTGAAAGACGACAACATAACTTGACCCATGTGTAGCGAAACACGGACAAATATTGACTGCTGAAAATGTCGTTGTGAAGTTCTTGATTATTGATTCTGGCGCATTATTTACAATTCAAACCATATGGGATAGAAGTTAACCTCTTTGGTGTATGAAGTCACTATGGAGAACGAGTTGCTACACAAAGATAAAATTAGCTGTACGTAAATTTTACAGAATCAATCATTCTAGTGTGTAGTAGTAGTTACCAAATTACCGATTCTGGCGCAATATTTACAATACAAACCCTATGGGATAGAAGTTAACCTCTTTGGTGTAAAAAGCCACTATGGAGAACGAGTTGTAGCAGTTATCAAATTACCGATTCTGGTGCAATATTTACAATACAAACACTATGGGATAGAAGTTAGCCTCTTTGGTGTATGAAGTCACTATGGAAAACGAGTTGCTCCACAAAGATAATATTAGCAGATTAAATTAGCTGTACGTATTCTGGCGCAACATTTACAATACAAACCCTATGGGATAGAAGTTAACCTCTTTGGTGTATGAAGTCACTAAGGAGAACGAGTTGCTCCACAAAGATAAAGTTAGCTGTACGTATTCTAGCGCAACATTTACAATACAAACCCTATGGGATAGAAGTTAACCTCCTTGGTGTATGAAGTCACTATGAGTTGTGATTCTTGTGCAATATTTAGTTACCAAATTATCAAAAGAATAATATTAGTTTCAAAATGATTTTGAAGAGAAATCAAAATATTAAAACAAACATAAAACTCAGATTTGAAGAAATTACCAAAGCAATTAAAACATAAATATGGATAACGAGTCAACCGAATCAATGTGTATGTCTTGCCATTTTGGTACATGTTCTGACATGATAAAGAATACTGAGTGTCCTATCTGTCTAGAAACCATTCACGAAACAATGAGGCGGGCGACAGTTAACCAAACACAGGATATCACCATCAATATGTATTGCTGTCATGGTGTGCATTCAGCCTGTTTGAGGAGCTGGCGGAAGAGACTTAGTGTGTGCCCATACTGTAGATCAAAATGGATGAGTGTCAATGAAGTTTAGAACCCGGCCAGCTAGTTTCCTGTATTTACAAGTTTCCTTGACGTGTTTACGACATCTACAACTACTACGTTAACTAGTTCATTCTATCATTTCTCAGTCTTTACACCCGAACGGACGTGATGGATCACCTCCTGGTGACAAACTCAATATCTCTACGTAAAAACCGATATTGCCACTGTTTTCATCTTGACACCAACAGGATTTTAATGCTCACCACATGCGTTAGGACATATAGCGGACTGTGTGAGGGCATAACTGCCAGTCAATGTCGTTAAAATCCATTAAGTAGTACATGTAGCTAACTTGTTACTTAATTGAATAAAGATATTTGAATTTACTTTTCAGTGTTTTTCTTTGCTTAAAGCCATCGTTGATCAACACGATAACGACAACATTGAGAAAGATATCAATTGGAACTTAATATTGGTATAGGGTTGAAAAGTCTATGCCTAGAGATAAAACATGATTGATTTTGTGAAATTAACTTACAATTAATCTATCTTTATGGGGCAAATCGCTCGCCATAATGACTATATCAACCTAGGAGATTATTTTCACTCCAATAGGGTTTGCATTGTAAATATCGCGCCAGAATCGGTAATTTGGTAACTACTTCTATTACCTTACAGCTAATTTTATCTTTTTGGAGCAACTCGTATGCCATAGTGACTTCATACACCGAGCAGGTTAACTTCTATCCCATATGGTTTGCATTGTAAACATTGTGATCTGAAACCAAATCCTACTGCTGCTGTGTATTATCTAATACACCATGCCATGCCGTACTGCACCATCCAAATACTTAACGTGTATGAATGAAAATTGCATATACGTATGTCATGATGCATGCATTAAAAAGTGAATACAATTGAAAGACGACAACATAACTTGACCCATGTGTAGCGCAACACGGACAAATATTGACTGCTGAAAATGTTGTGAAGTTCTCGATTATGATTCTGGCGCAATTTTTACAATTCAAACCATATGGGATAGAAGTTAACCTCTTTGGTGTATGAAGTCACTATGGACAACGAGTTGCTCCACAAAGATAAAATTAGCTGTACGTAAATTTTACAGAATCAATCATTCTAGTAGTTACCAAATTACCGATTCTGGCGCAATATTTACAATTCAAACCATATGGGATAGAAGTTAACCTCTTTGGTGTATGAAGTCACTATGGAGAACGAGTTGCTCCACAAAGATAAAATTAGCTGTACGTAAATTTTAGAGAATCAATCATTCTAGTAGTTACCACATTACCGATTCTGGCGCAATATTTACAATACAAACCCTATCGGATAGAAGTTAACCTCTTTGGTGTAAGAAGCCACTAGCAGAACGAGTTGTAGCAGTTACCAAATTACCGATTCTGGCGCAATATTTACAATGCAAACGCTATGGGATAGAAGTTAACCTCCTTGGTGTATTAAGTCACTATGCGTTGTGATTCTTGTGCAATATTTAGTTACCAAATTATCAAAAGAATAATATTAGTTTCAAAATGATTTTGAAGAGAAATCAAAATATCAAAACAAACATAAAACTCAGATTTGAAGAAATAACCAAAGCAATTAAAACATAAATATGGATAGCGAGTCAACCGAATCAATGTGTATGTCTTGCCATTTTGGTACATGTTCTGACATGATAAAGAATACTGAGTGTCCTATCTGTCTAGAAACCATTCACGAAACAATGAGGCGGGCGACAGTTAACCAAACACAGGATATCACCATCAATATGTATTGCTGTCATGGTGTGCATTCAGCCTGTTTGAGGAGCTGGCGGAAGAGACTTAGTGTGTGCCCATACTGTAGATCAAAATGGATGAGTGTCAATGAAGTTTAGAACCCGGCCAGCTAGTTTCCTGAGTTTCCTGTATTTACAAGTTTCCTTGACGTGTTTACGACATCTACAACTACTACGTTAACTAGTTCATTCTATCATTTCTCAGTCTTTACACCCGAACGGACGTGATGGATCACCTCCTGGTGACAAACTCAATATCTCTACGTTAAAAACCGATATTGCCACTGTTTTCATCTTGACACCAACAGGATTTTAATGCTCACCACATGCGTTAGGACATATAGCGGACTGTGTGAGGGCATAACTGCCAGTCAATGTCGTTAAAATCCATTAAGTAGTACATGTAGCTAACTTGTTACTTAATTGAATAAAGATATTTGAATTTACTTTTCAGTGTTTTTCTTTGCTTAAAGCCATCGTTGATCAACACGATAACGACAACATTGAGAAAGATATCAATTGGAACTTAATATTGGTATAGGGTTGAAAAGTCTATGCCTAGAGATAAAACATGATTGATTTTGTGAAATTAACTTACAATTAATCTATCTTTATGGGGCAATTCGCTCGCCATAATGACTTTATCAACCTAGGAGATTATTTTCACTCCAATAGGGTTTGCATTGTAAATATCGCGCCAGAATCGGTAATTTGGTAACTACTTCTATTACCTTACAGCTAATTTTATCTTTTTGGAGCAACTCGTATGCCATAGTGACTTCATACACCGAGCAGGTTAACTTCTATCCTATATGGTTTGCATTTTTAACATTGTGATCTGGAACCAAATCCTACTGCTGCTGTGTATTATCTAATACACCATGCCATGCCGTACTGCACCATCCAAATACTTAACGTGTATGAATGAAAATTGCATATACGTATGTCATGATGCATGCATTAAAAAGTGAATACAATTGAAAGACGACAACATAACTTGACCCATGTGTAGCGCAACACGGACAAATATTGACTGCTGAAAATGTTGTGAAGTTCTCGATTATTGATTCTGGCGCAATTTTTACAATTCAAACCATATGGGATAGAAGTTAACCTCTTTGGTGTATGAAGTCACTATGGAGAACGAGTTGCTCCACAAAGATAAAATTAGCTGTACGTAAATTTTACAGAATCAATCATTCTAGTAGTTACCAAATTACCGATTCTGGCGCAATATTTACAATACAAACCCTATGGGATAGAAGTTAACCTCTTTGGTGTAAGAAGCCACTATGGAGAACGAGTTGTAGCAGTTACCAAATTACCGATTCTGGCGCAATATTAACAATACAAACCCTATGGGATAGAAGTTAGCCTCTTTGGTGTATGAATTCACTATGGAAAACGAGTTGCTCCACAAAGATACAATTAGCAGATTAAATTAGCTGTACGTACAGATTGGTGCGGTCCTAACCTTGACACAAGTTAACTTAGAGTTAACTTGTTGACTGCTTTCTAAGTTAACTTGAGAATTTTAAAGCAGTCAAGCAAGTTAACTTCGTCGTTGGTGGACCAGACCTACGGTCTGCTTTTTTAGGACTGCTGCAGACCTATCGACAAGTCTGCTCCAGACCAGACCTGTGGACAAGTCTGCTTTTGACCAGTCCTGAGGACAGGTCTGCCCCAGACCAGACCTGTGGACAAGTCTGCTTTTGACCAGTCCTGAGGACAGGTCTGCCTCAGACCAGACCTGTGGACAGGTCTGCTCCTGACCAGACCTGAGGACAGGTCTGCTTTTGACCAGACATGTGGACAAGTCTGCCAGTGACCTGGACAGGTCTGCTAATGACAGATTATCGTTATAAGAGTTTTCATATCAGACTTGAGCTTTCATTAAAATATGTAAACAACATTCGCATTGTTTTTCCACAGATATCATTTATTATTTACTCGCTAGACTCTACTAGATATTATACAAATGCTCTCTTTTATTTGATATACATGTATTCTTATATAAATAAAAAATGGCTATACAATCACACAGAGTTTTTTTTATTAGAAGGCGGATAGAAAGGTTATCCAACGCATCGGAACAATATTCTTATATCACGGGATATCAGCAACATTGTCTACGTTACTTCGTTCCCTGTTGTTTACCTGTCCCTTCCTAAATTTTACTTTATGCATAAAGTTATACTTGCATGGATATTTCATTGATATTCAACTTGTTTGCATTGGATTTACTATTCTATTTCCCGCAGAATATTCTAACAGAAATTGTACAGTGTCCGTAAGCATACGGTGTGGTAAAACTATCAACAATCTCGTCAAATTCGTCAGATTTATCGAGAGATCTGCATTGCCGATATTTATATGGGACGTCCTAAAATTATACTCAATGCGCACTTTAATGAAATAGTTGCCACTTGACGTTTAACTATAAACAAAATCAATCAACCGACATAATAGATTCCAAGAACCTCGTATACTTTTTTTATGTAATCATTGTAAATAGTACAAATGAATATCATGTCAGTGTTGGTACTTTGATGATGTGGCATAATAGTTTTGTTTTACACGTACACCATCATGAACTCCTATATCTGATGTGACTGTTATTATGAATAAAGAGATGAAATTCTGACATTCTCAATTTTTCAGAATATTTTTTGCATTAATAGTTTTCCAATATTATTGATTACGTGTACATTTACGGTCCTACTAAAATGTGAACAGGAGCGCCAGGAGAAGACATT